>KZ613483.1:511042-764432 GCA_002865625.1 Hyaloscypha hepaticicola
AGCCCACGATAGCGGCGTCCAGCCGTAAGAGTTCTTGGTCTCGAGCTCGGCGCCCTTCGCGAGCAGCAGCGTCACGACGGCCTCGTGCCCGTTCAAAGCAGCCCACGATAGCGGCGTCCGGCCGTCAGAGTCCTTGGTCTCGAGCTCGGCGCCCTTCGCGAGCAGCAGCGTCACGACAGCTTCGTGCCCGTTCAAAGCAGCCCACGACAGCGGCGTCCGGCTATAACTGTCTTTCGAATCAGGGCCATTACTACCAAGTAAGGCTGTAACTGCGTTGTGCACTCCGAAGTATGCAGCTAAGTGCAGGCCAGTCATTTCCTTCGGAATTTCTTGACTGTATTTTATGTGCCTTGGCCATCGCTTAATAGCCATAAGCGCTTGAATTGATCCCTCGACTTGGCCTTGTTTCTGAAGAAATTTTAGAACACTTTGACACGATATCAAAGTCTCCTGAGCATGATGTCCCCAATAATGTGCTGCGTAGTCGTATAGCTTGTTTAATTGAAGTCGTTGCTCAAACTTCTCGTCGTTTTGGCAAATACCACTCTCGAACTCGTCGAATGTAAGGTAGGTAACGCAGATTGTTGTGATATTGGCCTGTACATTAGGAAACCATTGTCCTTGTGTTCGCTCGAAGTATTCCTGTGTTGTATAATGGACTAATCGAATAATCCCACTTTCCTCATCAATTGTAACTAACCCGGCACATACAGAGACCATGTCTTCAATCTGCGGTAGATTCTCTTCATCGAGCTCGGAGTCACCAACCTCTATAGCAAGGGCATGTTGGAGTTCCAATGTAGTTAACGGTCTCTTGGCACACGTGATCCATGATAGGACTTGTTTTGCCAGCTCTTCCTGGTCTTGTACTTGCCCTTCGACACGGTCCATTGCATCATTATATGCACAATCATATACGCTTGTTCCTGTAGGTAGCTTCGCAATAGCGGTTCGGATAGCTTTGGCTGATCTCTTTCCAATCAAGGAATCAAGATGGAGCTGTGCAAGGAGGAACCTTTAAATATGTCAGCACTTTGTTTTATGCACAGAGGACATAGAGAACCCACATCCCCTTTACTAACCGCACAATCCCACTCTTGATCTCCTCTTGTAGGCCTGGGCTACGGCTAACGAAGGCTGGGAGTCGAAACATGCAGCCATCGAGATATCGTCGGACGTCTTCTTCACTAGCACGAATCTCTAGTGAAATGCTCCCTTCAAACTTCTCCGTAATCTCGGGCAAGAATCTTGAGGTCGCAAAAACGTTTGCTTTTGACTTAGCTTGAGCTAAGAAGATCTCTGTCAAGAGTCTCGTTCGGCAGCCATCAGTCGTTCGACACTCGTCGAGTGCGTCGATAATAATAAAGACTTTCGAAAATATTAAAGTCACAGACTGAAACGCTTTCGATAGCTCATCAAATGATGGTCGTGTTCGTTTGTCCCTGTGTTTTTCATAGAGGGCCTTCACACTATCTGGTAAAGAGGCCCTCTCCTGGCTCAACTGCTTTAGCAGGCTTGCAAGCAAGTCATCGGCCTTCTGCTCGTCTTCCCGCCGGAAGTTGCAATAGAGGTACGCAATGCCAATATCTGCCTCACTCCGGAACCGCACAGTCAAATCGTCGATGGTGATCGCAGTAAGGATTGTCTTTCCCGCTCCAGGAATCCCTGGACAAAACAACGTCGTCTTCGGCGTTTGCACCCATATCTGATATTCCTCCGAATCAATAAGCCATTGACCAGTCCCCGCTTCTCGCCGATTAATGAAATCCCTTTGTTGTAGAGCATAATCGACAGTGGTAAGCCAATCGAGAATAATGTGTCGTTCTTGATCGTTTTGTTTCTGATTTAGTTTATCTACGCCTCGTTTTGCCTCAATTACTATTTGACTATATAAAATCAGTTACCAGACGTAGAATGTATAGCGATGGGATATAATTGCCTTGATATTCCTCCAAGAAAAGTGTTAAGTAATAGGACATTCGATGTGATCCGATCTCGAAGCTCGCGAATGTCCACCGGTTCCCAATTTAGTCGCTTCCAAACCCTCTTTGCCTTTTTACTCAAGCTCCCACCCCTATATTCCAGCTCTTGATATTTCCTCACCGTTTTCTCTAGTTCGTTGAGGATATTTCGGCAACTGCTGGCAATTTCTTGTAGGCGTGTCTGTTGCTGATCGTTGAGTTCGTGGTCCGATAGGTTAATATCAATATCTTGGAGGATGATCGAGAGGCTTCTGACCCTGTTCGGTGAACGAAGTTAGCGTTACTCACTCAAAAGGTAGCCAGGACAGCGTACTCGTCAGATATAGCCTTGAATTGGCCCGGCGCGTCGACGAATTCCTTTCGGATCCTGTTGGCAAGCTCGATTACGGCGATGAAATCGCCTATACTGAAACCGAAGCTCATCGTGATTCAAGCACAGCTCTGTTGTTAGTATAGGAGAAGGAAGGTTGTGCGAGAGCAGAATAAGAGAAAGTAGAATGAGAAAAGGTTGGGAATGAAAGAAGACTGCCTTATGGTTTCGCAGACACGTCTATCTCAGCCTCGTGGGGCTGAGTTGCACCCGCTTGGCAGACTCAACTTGATGTGCTGGCCACGTCGAATTTGCATAGGAGGCTGAGATTGGCCATTTGGGCCTCATGAAGCCGAGCTGAGGAGTTAGAAGTGTGTCAAACTGCCACTCCACGAAATGCTCTGGCTGGAGTAGCCCCCGTACCTAGCAGACCCACAAGGATTTAGGAGGCACATCCCACAGTATGGATCGTGCGCAGGCCAAAGTGCTAACGCTTGCAATCGTCTATAAATTGCAGCGGCGACGGCCCTGACACATTCTTGCCGCCAATGCAAATATTTGGGGTCTTGCAGAGCGTCTACTATGAATTCTGCCCATTCTATATACTCAGGAATGAAATTGTTCGAAATTACAAGTAGAGGAGGTCGATTTTTTTTGGCATAGGGTCGCACGGGGCCTTGGACAGTCACGTTACTGTTCATTTTTCTGACGAATGGGAGCCGTTTCAGAGCGTCACATGGTGAACAATTGAGCAAGCTGCTTAAAGTAATGGTAGTGATACCCCCGAGTAAGATACATTTTACGGAGATTACTGTAACCCGTTCTATGTACTTGACCAGGGAACCTTGATCGCGTGGTTGAGGTACCGATCTATGTGGCAACGTCACATAACAAAGGGCACCACGGCCGTCACCAAGACTGACAAAGACTTTTCAGCATCGTAGTAAGACTCGGAAACCCGGATCAAACTGTTCTAGGAGTTTGAAAGGCGTAAAGAGCTCGTGGTGGTGCTGTAGGTCGAGGGGTCCTGTTATACTTCGATTTGACTCCCTTCTGCAATTAGACGCGACGGCGACGACGTGATCGGAAATTTTAGAGTAGCCGGGGTTTGGACTGTTCAGGATTGGTCACACAACATAACTGACACAAAAATACAGGAATTTTCAATGGATTCACAAATTTAGCATCGATTGAATTCAAAGTACCAATGGTTTGTCTCGTCACGGGGTGCGTCTCTCGACGCAGGGATGCACGTTAACAACCTTGCACTTTAACTGTTCATTATGCAGCATGGAGATGAGTGTTAGCACCCTCCTTCCTCTCCCATCTCCCCGGTCTCAAATGCTCTTCTTCACACCCCTCGCAAGCGAGGAGAGCAATGAAAAGAAAGTATCACCCCAAAACCACAAATATTCGCATCACCTGGAAGCAGTGAAAAGACCAGGGACACGCAAGACTCAACCACGATGCAAGCGCCGTGATCTTGCCTCTTCACAAAAAATTGCAAATCCGTTTGTGAAAACGATGTGTCGCGAGTACGACAGCACCAGGGATTAAGCTGGGCAGAACAGATACTACAAATGATCTTAGCCAAAGGCTTGAGAAGATAGAGAGAAAAGATGGGAACGGAGGGGGAAGAGGGATTTATATAGATTTTGGAGGGGAGGGTGTTTGTGTTGTTTGCTTGTGGAAGCCTGGAAGGAGGAGGGGGTGAGTCACGAGACTGGGGCGGTGCTTCCTGTTGTGACGCATTTTTATTTCCAGCTCTGAGTCAAGCTCATAATACCTCGTGAGAAAACTTTTGATACAGAGGATATACCAAAATTAGTCGGGATTCAATCCTCTTGAGATTAGGTTCAACCTCGAACATGGTAATCTGAGAGTAGAGGTGTTGCTAGGCTTCGCGCCGAGACCCTTCAACTGTATATCATTGACTGACTAAGCATGCAACCCATGTTAGCAGCTGCATTACTCCAAAGATATTAAAAGGTGCCACAACTTGTAAGGTTATTATGGGAGGTGATAAGACTTAGATATGCGAGAAGATTTGAAAATAGTTTGCATACCAACTCCCACAACCTGGGGGAACATTCGACAGCGACGCCACTTAATTGTTCGATGACTGATAGAAAAGAAGCGAAGAGAAAGGGCATCGAATACTCGACAGCATGCAAGAAAATTCGAGTATTTAACAGTCGTCTTAATGTTGGTTGTCCATCTCCATCTCCTCGTGGTTCGACTTCTTTCGAGACAGTATAGAACTAGAGCTGGAGGTAGATGGACGTCAAAACAGCTGGTCATCGAGCCTGAATGCTTGCGTAATCGTGTGTTATTGGAGCGGAACATAAGAACCTGTGATTACTCCACTCGACGCCAGTTTGAGGCTATTGCCATCGTCGAACATCGATTCTCCGGACTTGCCTCCAAGAGCATCTTCTGTGTGAACACCTGCCGATAGCGCTTCTTTCCTTCACATTCTCTCCTATCAGCATTATACTCAGCTCTTAGCCGCTTGTCTGGGAGGTTGTAATAGCCAGCTTTCTCCTTGCTTCAACCAGCTTCTACCTTCAACCACGCAATGGTTATGCGAAGCACGCTTTCTCTGGCCTCATTCGGGAGGCGGACCTAAAATCTCGTGTTGCAATAGCCAGCATATGACGGAAATGGCATAACTATGAGTACTGACGTACCGAGTGGTAATTTTTTTGGACGCGCCGAGTCTCTGCTGTGGGAAGCTGCTTTACGATCGTCGACCTTCTGGCCCATGTCTAAGAAGAGACAGACTCGCAGTTAATGGTTGCTGCAGAAGCCCTACCAGCGCATGACGGCACTGCTCCCGAAGTCAGCAACATCCGTTGTGCTACAGCATAACAAAGAGGACTTACTTCAAGAGCTCTGCTATCACCGCTGCCAGGCATGATACTGCGATGATGGGTCTAATGAAGCAGTTTTGAAGTTGAAGTTGTCCTCCCACGATGGAGTCCTCCATCCTCAAAGCCTGCCTAGATCTACAAACCTACACTATCGCGTACGCAAACTCTCAAATCCGGTTGAAGTCAATGCATTCATTTCCACCACGCGACCCTGATTGACTTCCCGCAAGCATAGCACAACATGTACATATGATGTAGCACCAGAAAGAGAATATAGTATGGATACCTCCACCATCAGTGGTAGATGGTGAGGCTTGAGGACTTCCTTGCTTAAGATACACGCCATTGAGTGCTTGTAGTCATGAAAACTTAGATATTTCACTGCTAAGACTTCAACGAAATACTGCTCAGTATCAGGATCTAAGAAAACAGATGGTTTTGCATCCACTAGGTTTCGTATTTCAGATGGATTGGCGGAGATGGAAAGAGATAACTGAGAGGTCAAGTCGGAGTCACGTGTAGATATATCCGGAATCGGATCACGGCGAAGAGGCTTAGTAGCTCGCAGACAGCAAAGAGACTTTTATTAGGTATTAGCGTGAGGGTTGCCCTAGTGGCAGAATGCAGAAAGACAGTCTGGGTATAGGGTATCAATACGCAGCGGAAATGCAGCGCGCAGTCCAACAGCCAAACAAAACAGTAATGCAAAAAATGAGAGTGGTATCAAACAATCTTTGGGTATTTCAAGGAGATCCGTTCCCGACGACAATGAATTCGTTCCTCCATCACCGAAAACCATGCGATTCAGACGGCGAGATGCAAATTTATGCAGAGGCGGCAACCGGGGCAGGGGTCTGCTGGACAACTGGGACGGGCTCAGAGACGACGGGCTCCTCAACAGCTGGGGTGGCCTCAGCGGGAGCTGCGGTCTCTTCCTTGGCGGCTTCGGCAGGCTTGTCAGCGGCCTTCTCAGTCTTCTTGCCCTTGACGGTAGCACGGAGCTTGGCGAATGGAGACTTTGGCTTCTCGGCCTCCTCATCGCTGGTGGCTGGCTTCTCCTTCTTGGTCAACCATGGGAGAGAGCTGGACGCCTTGCGGGCCTTGGGAGCAGGGGTCTCAGCAACCTTGGTCTCGCCGTTGGTGACGGGAGCCTCAGTGGTCTCAGCTGCAACAGGAGTCTCGCTAGTCTCGACTGGAGGAATGACGGGAGCATTCTCGCTCACTGGCTCAGCATCCTTGGGAGGAACAACTGGAGACTCAGTGGAAGGCTTCTTCTCCTTAGCGAACGAGTTCTTGAAGGTTCCGAAGATGCTGTTGCGCTTTGTAGGAGCAGGCTTAGCCTCAGTTGGGGTAGTGACAGCGGCCTCGGTAGCTGGGGTGGCTTCGGCTTCAGTGGTGCTCGTCTCTGGAGCGGCAACAACGGGCTCAGCGGCAACAGGCTCGACTGGAGCGGCGGGCTCCTCAGTGGCAGCAGCAACTGGGGTCTCCTCCTTGGCGACCTCTGGCTTCTCTTCCTTCTTTCCAAGACCGAAGCTACCGAAGATGGAGTTGCGCTTGCGGGATGCGCTTCGGCTCTTACGGGCCTCCTTCTTCTCTTCCTTGATTTCCTTTTTCTCTTCCTTCTTTTCCTCCTTGGCCTCAGCCTTCTCTTCCTTAACGTCAACGCTCTTCTTTGGGACGGCAGCAGCAACAACGGCTGGCTTAGTCAACTCGCCGAGGCTCTTCTTGTAGGTCTCGCTCTCGGTAACACTAGTTGCAAGCTCCTTAGCCTCTGCAATCTTTTCCTTCAAGACGGCAAGCCAGTTGTCACGCTCTGGGAGGGTGTTAGCTTGGAAGGTGTGCTTGTGTCCGGCAAGGTTGAAGTAGAAGTCGACAGTTCCCTCTGGAGTAAGGTCGGAAACTTCGGACTAGAGAGAGAGATACAGTCAGCACATGATCGTAGGATCACACATATCCAAGTGGGTGAACATACGAGGTTGATGATGCCAGCTGGGGTAGCCTTCTCAGTGGCCTTCTTGCTGAAGTACAAGAGACCTTTGCCAGTGTGCGATGACCAGGCGGCGTTCTTGTTGGCAAGTTCTTGTTGCTTCTCGCCGCGGAGATAGCTTGTAAGGGACTTGTGCTCAACGGGCTCAGTTCCGAACCAGAAAAACTTCTTTTGGAATATGAAGCTCCTAAATCATCATAATTAGTCTGTGTTTATCAAGAGAATGGTGTCATATTGCTGGCATATTGTGTGCTGAGCGGATAAGAACGCGTTGGCAGCCCACTGCTGCCTTACAGCCGCGTGTAAACAATCCCGAATATCAAGCTCCAGATTGGCAAACAGCGGCGGATCAAGCACACAAGTGTTCAAGGCGTGTGAAATGGGTGTAGAGGATGGTAGAAGAACTTACTTGAGCAGGCCAGGGCCCTTGTAGCCAAGAACACCCTCCTCGACAGGCTTAACCTCTTCCTTTACGGGGGCAGCTGGGGCTTCCTCAGTTGCTGCAGGCTCGGTAGCTGCAGGTGCTTCGGTTGCAGTTGCAGCCTCTGTGGTCTCGACGGGAGCAGTCTCAGCAGCTGGAGCTTCGACGGGAGCTTCAGGAGCGACAACAGGCTCCTCAACAGGCTTTGCGGCTTCAGACATGGTGATGGTAGTTCAAGTAGAAGTGCTTTGAAAGAACAAAGGGGTGAGGTGATGGAATAGAGATAGAAGCTTAGAAGAAGAAAAGTCCTATGGTGTTCAGACAGATGAGGATGAGGAGAAAAGCTGGATGGAGGCCGGCGGGAGTTTTTATTACTTTGGAGCAAGGGGCGCTGCTACGCGAAATGAGCAAGCCCGATCAGCAAGAGGCTGGCAGGACGCTAGCAGCGACGCGAGAAGATTCCATAGGGCGGCGCTGAAAGCCATACGGACTACGGAGTACCTACCAGCATCCATGCGCATGCCATATCAGAAAAGGCTGTGAAGATTGCCCGGCTGTGGAGCCCAGCAAACATAATCAAACTACCGACTTTCTCAACAGTAGGAGTCCAAAGTCCCAGCCGCAAATCAGGCTCGCGATGTCAGTGAATCTGCTGGAGTAGATGGGTCCTGCATGAAGAACACGAGTCTGCTCCTCCTGTGGACAGGAAGACGCCGAAAGGAAGCATCGCAAGTCGTTTCTGGTGGTGCCCACCAACACGCCATCGACGGTTGCAAGATCGTCACGACTGATCATGCGAGCACCTTTGTTTGAAATGCAAAGACGCCTTGTCCCGCAAGGCAGACCCAGCGCTTGATTGGACATATCATCAGCCAAGGGTGCTTCCTCCCACCATCTTCAAGCACCCCTCAAGCACCCCTCCTCTGGGCTGCATGATTGCCACCATCAAATGTTCACATGCCCGGACGCCAGAAGGCTCGAGGCGCCGTTTCTTGTGCTTCATACTCTTTTGCAGAGAACCGCTTCCTCGTAACCAAACAGTACAACTCGGCCCCCGTCCTCGGCCCCCGAGATGAAGGGCATCGACTAGCGATCTCACTATCAGTCTTTTACTCACGGATGGCCTCTTGCTGGCCCAACAACCGCCGCCGAGCCAGGAATTCGAGCTCCCGGACGCCCAAAGAAGAGACTGGGAAATTTGACGCCCCCAAATAAGATAAGAGCTTTGGCCAACTCTTTGTTCGGCACCGACACCCGTGACTTGGGCAACACAATATCTACAAATTCCGTGGTGTACGGGAATCTGATTACGATGCTGCAAACCGTCTATACGAGACAGTCTGGGAGTGAGTCGGGGAGGGCAGGCGACACAAAGGGGATAACGCTGGAAGTTTCAATACTGTAGCATGAGCCCATCATTAATTCTGGACTGCACGGCTCTTTAGCGGGCTGGCGGTGGCAGCTGCTGCACGGCTTTAATAATAGAAGGGTATTCGCGGTCCTCAGCGGGACTACGGGGTGTTTCGTTTCAAAAAGAGCCAGTGGTGCGGACCTCTGGCCACTGCTTGGCCACCATGCTGCCATACAACCTGCTTTGTGAGGACTGAGAAGCGCTGTTGGACGGCTCTCCTGAGAGCGTTCTGGCGGTGGTGGCTTGGTGTCGTCTCACTGGCGCTCTATTTCAGACTTCAATTTCCCTGCATCAGCGAACGGCCCCGTGCACCCCTACAAGTGCCTTTGCATGCCTTTGCATGCTTGTTACATGCTTCTTGCATGCTTGCAAGTCCCGGCAGAGGCAGGCTTTAGTAAAGTTTAGTCTGCTCTGGTCCTGCACTGGGCATAGTGGCTACTAGTCGTCCAATCTTGCAACGCTACTTTCTCCGCTAACCTCGCCCGAAGTCAACCCTGAATCGACGTCCATTCTCCTCCAGTCATCTGGCAACAAACCCTGCGACCTTTTTTTCTTAAATCTGCGGCCACCGCTCCACTTGCCTTCAACCAGAGCCATCGATGATTGCTCTGAATCTGACCTGACTTTTCAAGAAGTACCAAGTATGTTCAAGCCGCCTTCCAAGATTCGAGGCATCTCGGGCCGCATATCAAATGCAATTGTTTCAAAACACCCAACCGACTGGTCAGCCCTGGGATCTCGCTTCAGCACTCCTTCGAACGCCCGCGCCGTTAAGAACTATCGCGGGTTCTGCACTTCCAGCGTCTGGCAGATATGCTGGGGTCATGTCATGATGCATCTCGAGCCTGTTGGTCGACACTGTCCTTTCTAGGGCGGTCAAAAAAGGCCTGCAAAGGCTCTGGTCTCAACTGCCGACACGAATGCAGGAGAATGGCGACAACCTATCAGAAGATGGTAAATATTGAGGGACATGCAGGTGATCGTCAGGCCATTGACCGACAGATAAGGCGACTACTTGTAATTGGAGTTGCAAATCAACAGATCCTCAGCAGATCTGGATGAAGGAGGTGAGTAGGAGTAACCATGACTCGTTTTGATTTGTTTCTTGCCTTTTCCCGGCTATTACGGATGTGCTACTCTCTTTTTGCCATCAAATGTCCTTGGTTATTTCTAAACACTTTCCCCGTTTTCCGCAGAGAATAGCTTCCAAAGTATCGGTTTGAATTCGGAAGTGAAACGCCCCATCAAACATAGAAGTTTTCGATCAGTTGTTTTAACATCAAGGGACTGAAAGTCCAAACATCTGATGGATAGGGCGAGCGACCCCCCACGTGATCGCGACCCCTCACTGACAGATTTCAACCGAGTCGCGGATTTTGGTTCAGCAGATTGGTCGGAGCCATACACCGAATTTTGGAGACATAGTGAGAGATGGACTGGCCAGTAGGAAAGCTTCTATCTAAGCCGTCGGGGGATAAGATGAATTTGCTCAGGCGCCAAAGGGTGGGGTTCTCTCCCATCCATCCTTGATAGGATTGGTATATTATTCCGTTCGATGTGTCACTGGGTTCTCATGGATAGAGGGCAAGTTCTGATTCAGAGTCCAAACGAGCGGCTTCCCCCTACTTAAGACTTCATCTAGAAAGTTCACTCTCAGGTTGGTTAGAATAAGGTACCTCAAGCTAGCACGTGATCTCCCCCCTTCTTTTTCGTTTAGGAAGGAGTGATTAGCGAGCTGCCTACTTTCCTACCATTTTTTTTTCCGTTTACGAACCGCAATTGTATGAACTAAATTTAAATATCCTTGCTCGAATTGCGAATGTACTGTCATTCAGCAATTTACATTGATTTGCACTTGTGACATGCGGAGAGCTTCTTTCAAGTTGGCACGCACATAGCGAGACCGATCTACGAAGAGTCAGGAGTATCATGGTCGCTACTTCTTCAATAGTGAGCTTGGGGATATAAAGCGCATCACCTAGTTCCTGCCTCCAACATCATTCTCATATAGCCTCGTCTATCTCCAAACACATCGCGTCACGATCTACTCAAATAACTTTCCCATCAAAACATTTTTTGCATTCCACACACACTCGCATACCCTCCAACACACTTATCGTTGCCTTCCATCACTCTCGATATTCGCTTTAGCCTCCCTCATTTCTCACCTTCATCTCTTGTCATCAGCGGAGTGATCGACACTGGTTCTTTTCCAGGTTCCACCTGAAGAGAACTGACTCGCATCCGACCACTTTCATTACTTGTCCAAACCACAGCAATACTCAACCTCTTCACACTGCAACTCTGCAGCTGAAAGCTCGAGCGTCCGGCGAGCATCGAACCATATTCGACTGTCGGAGCCTGCCTACCTTCAATATCCATATTAAGGCCGCTTCCGTGGACATTTTCGATTTTTCTTTTGAACAACAGATCGGAACTCGAACTCCGAAGACGGCGAACTCAACCAAAGCTAGTTCTTCGATCCGGGCCAAGAGAAAATCAACAGCTGCCATTTTCACCTCTAGCGTCAGTACCACAACTCTCCACGTTGAACAAACCCTCTAGTCTCTTATCCAAGACAACGAGATCTAGATTGTTACAACGCCTCATTCAGCGGAAGGTTAAGTACTTGAAAATTGAAAACTCCGATCTGCGCGCTTCAAGTACTCCTTCGATTCAATACCTTTTCGATTACCTCATCAATCACAACCCTTCGACAACATCACATGCTCCTAACATAGTTTTCGAGCTTTTGGCCACCCATTTGAGCACCACCTCAGCTCTGATATTCATTCTTCTAAGTCCTCCAACCATTCGACTTGTCGTTGATCAATTTCGAGAGGAATAATTTGTTTCCCTCGACAATTTGAAGCGGCCCCCACGAGTCTTCCCCGATACAACTACTTTACCCTCGCAGAAACCCCTCTTGTTTCAAAACCCCACTCTCCTCATCCCAAGACCTTCATCATCCGTTAATACTTACATCCTCCTTGGACATCTCTTCTTTCTTGAACAAAGATCATTCCCCGAACAAACTTCCTCAAGCACCCCACGTCGGCGTCACCTCCCCTGACACTCATCATACTTAACTAATCAACACCCTTTTCCTCCCTCATATTCCAGTCCTCTTGGTTTCTCTGTCATACTTTAGGTACGTTTACACCAATATTTACTATCAAGTTCCTATTCAGCCCCAAAATCTCGACTTCACACTGGCAACTTTCAGATCTGCATAACAATAGTCAACCAGTGTTGTGCATTACTCTTTCAGATAGAAGATGCGTGCAAACTTGGCTTCACAAATAATTTAGCCGCATGATTTACTACTGTGTTAGACTTCATATTTGTGTCTAGGTCACGAATAGTGCTCGCTTTCTCCTTTCTTCACACGAGCGGCTCACATTTGTGTGGGTAGGTTAGACTACTAACTGCGTTCCTCCTCTCCCTTCGCAATCGGCTCAGTTTGACAGAGCACTCCTCTTTCCTTTCATACATTACTTATGTCCGTCTCACAACGAGCTCGGTAATTTCTCCCTCCCAATCTGAAATAACATCTCCACCCCTTTCCTTCAAGCAATGCTCGCTCACCTTTTCCCTTTCAGGATAACTTCTCAAGGTTATCTTATTGCATTCAATCAGCAGAAAAATTCTTATGTACTGCACATCTTTAGCATTGTTTTGCAGATCACTAACTTCTTAAGCATCCAGTCCTGCCCCTCATTTCCGGCAACTATCGATATTACCACAGGGAAAATTTCCTCCTTGGAAACTTCCATCTCGAACAAAACCCTTTCTGTCTTTTCCAAATTCACGTCAATCAAGGTATGTTCAGTCACGTACTTAGACCCTTATGCTTTCCCTCTGCAGCTCCAAGCATTCTTCACAAAAGATGTTGCTCAAGTCAAGCCCGCCCAAGCAGTCCATCATTTCACCTCCTCTACTCCTCGCCTGAGCAACCGAAAACCTTCACATCATTTCCGTCAGCTTACCTCTTTGATTGATCTCCCAAAATAACAACACGTTCACTGAGCCTTTTGATGTGGCCAACATAAACTGACTGCTATTCAGATCGTTTCCAAAATGCCTATCTGCAACGATTCGAAGAGGGCTAGGAAGCGCGCACGACAGCATGCAGCGGCAAGCGCCAAAGCTTTCCCTGGTTTGGATCCAATAGCCTTCAAAATGTTTGCTATCACTCCCGAAGAAAAGCGAGCTGTTGCAAGTCGAGGCTGGGGTAATGGGAATGGTTCTGTGAGGATTGTGCATGCTAGAGATGCCCAAGTCTTGTGGGGAGAAGGATGCAGAGGAAGTGGCGGCTGGGGAGCTGGTGATTGTGGTACCCAAGGTTGGGGGGCTCCTGTCAGCGAGGACACGAATAAGGTCGAGGAGAAGGATCCTTATGTTTGGGTGGACCCAACTCCGCCAAAGACCGAAGAGCAATTGCTCAAGGAAAGGGTCGACAAAGCATTAGTTGGATGGCCCTGGATTGGTGTTCCTTCAAAGTTGGTGGCAATTGTAAGTACTGTGATCATCCTTTGGGTGCTTTCCAAGTTGAAACTAATTCTTACGAGGCACCCTACACCTTTAACCCGAATGTTCAGTTCGAGCTGCCAATGGCCTCTCAGACATCCAGCCTCTTCGTAAAGCTCTTCGAAAACGTTATGATTACAGCAAAAGTTTGCCGCTATCTTTTCCAGAATCATGACGCAGCTTGGAAATTCTCTGCAACATGTAAGGAAGCGTGGAGGGTTATGAGGTGGAATATTGTAAGTATCTTTCACTGAAGTTTCAAGCGCAATTTGCTGATAGCCAAGGATACGTGGGATATGACTGAAGGTTTCTTCCATAACTGCGAAAAACCACGTTTCGGAAAAGATGCACCAAAAGATCCCTTCAATCAAGGTTGCGTTGCACCCATAGTTATGGTAACTCCGGTGAGACAGAAGCAGGGTTCAGCATCATATGTTACTCAAATTAAAAATTTGCACAAGCTCTGTAAGTGTCCAAGAATGGTCAACACATGACAAGATTAATCAGATATGTGAACAGGTGTTACTGTCAACAACTTTGCTGATTTCTTCAAGAACCTTCAGCTGCATCGCATTCCTTTCCTGACCACTGAGCTTCTTGAACTCCTCATTCCTAAAATGAGGAATCTTCAGGTCTTGGGCATCTACAATTGCCAATTGATTCATGTCGGCGAGGCAATGAAGTTGCTTGATATAATCAAAATTGACAAGCCGCTCGAGCGAGAAAACCAGGTGGCACTTGATTTCTTCCCCAACTTTCACGTAGGCCCTGTTGAAGAACCCGGAAATCCATATTCAGTTGGATCTTACGGTGTTACATGGGACAATTGGAATTATGATACCACTATCGCCGTCTGGTGTCTCGTCATTCAGATCATCACGAAGGCCCGTAGTCAAGGGATTGATTTCGAAAGCAAGCATACAATGTTCAGACAGTGGCTGGAAAAAGGACCATGCCACAAAATTAAAGAGACAATTAGAACCTTTATGTCTCCTGAGTCATCTCTTGAGCTCATCGCTGCTATGGTTAGCTACCGCAGAACACAAGGAAAAATCAACCGGCTTATTCAGTGCAATCGACTTGATGGAATCAATTGGTACGAAGCAAAACTAAACACTACGTCAAGTTTGGAGGACTGACTTTTAGCAGGGCCATCCAGAGCCACAAGTGCACTACATGCCGTGAGGTTCTTATGGGAATCTTTTTCGCATACAGAGATGTCTATGAGAAAAATGCTGGTCTCAGCCCCAGTCTCAATTGCGGTGGATGTTTAATCAAGGGTCATCTTCGCACAGAGGCTGATCACTACAAACGCAAGAAGCGGGGCATTATGAGAACCTGGCTCGCTGGCCCTGGTGGGTTGAATAAAGATGATTTGGGCAAGGCTCTGGCAGATTACCATAGCCGTGACATCGAAGGCCTGGCCCAGCTACTAGCTGATCAACACCTTGCAGATTCAACATCGGGTCCTGACCCTTACGATAGGGAGGTCAACGAGCGACAAATTCCATTGACAAAGAAGGAGTTGAGTGTCAAGAAGGGCACAGAAGAGAGATCCCCTCAAATCGGTGAGGCTTTGCCTGGAAACAACGAGTGGGAATGGTACGCACAGGAGAGATATGATGGACATCGTTTGTGAGCTGATGTCGGATGGATGAGGAGTCTGCTCGGAAGGGTCTACCTTCTGAGCTCTCTAATTCCAAAGGCTATGCTCTACCACTCTCCATCGAATTGTCACCCGGCCGCTTCATCTAAACATGTCAATCACAAGGCAATAACCTCCTAATTATGAGAAACTCGCAACATCCAACATCCGCTCTGCATTGTTGAGTTATTATACCTTAACTGCATACAAACTCCAACTCATACCAGTCCCTTCCAGCGCCGATGACTTCAACATCTCGACCCTTTTCGTTCAGGCATATAATCTGTTATTGCCTTAACACACCACCTCACTTCACAATTATCATGGATCTGGTTTCCATTACAAATCTTCATACTCAACAAATATTTCTTACACATATCAGCAGTTTAATGGCACATTTCCCTATCAATATCAGTGGATTGATTTAGCATAGCAGGCTCACGGAGCATCAAGCAGGATAGGGAAATACATTGCGTTGACTTCTCCAAGACTCGGTTAATTCTAAGTGACACAATTTATGACTTAACAATTGTCCTCACTGAAACTTAAATATCTGTTAGCTCACGCAAAAAGTGGAAAACGCTTCATGTGTTGAAATTACTCATCATCTGAGATTTTGATATAGAAAGGAGCACACTAGCCTTCTTTATACACAAAATTGAGAAGACATGACCCAGACCCAAGACTAGCTAGGTAGGAAATTAAGACACAGTATTTATAGTCCAAGAATTCGTACACGTTCACTCCGTTTCTTCATTCCTCCACTCCCACCGATCCTTAAACCATGAACTCCTCGCCCTCTGCTGATGAAATCATTTCTATCAATATTCTCTCTCTGACACAACGTCTCAATTCCACCGTCCCTTATCCGCCGCCGCACGTAACGGTAATTGCCGATCAAGCGTGTTGAAGGCTAATGTTCGAGGGGTGTATGGCTGTGCGGGCGTTGCTTGTACCTTGACTCGCTTCATCTCCCATTCGCGGTCTGAGTGGTCGGAGGTCGGGGAGTGCTTTGATTGCATGTCGTCTAGGCCGTATTTATTGGCGGCGCGTTGGGCGGCGGTTGGAATGAGGGACCAGATGCCGAGAATGAGGTTTGCGAGGAACGTTACTCTGTGAGATGAACGGGTTAGTTTCTCGGAGCATCTTTGGGGTGTTGGGGGATGAGGGGAGATGTACAGCATGAAGACGGACACGGCGAATGCTCCTTTGGCTTGTAGGCAGTATCCGTGAGCTGGTCCTGTCGCATAGGAACAGCTCTTCCTGATGTACCATGCGATGTTGGAGGGGTGATGGGGATCCGAGTGATCTGGTCCCATTTGTCCGTACACAGATACTGCCCAGAGGACAACGATGGGCAGGTTGGCGACGGTGCTGAGGAGTGGGTACCAGATGTGTAGGATGAACATGGAGCATTTGACGAGGAGGACGAACATTGAGAGCACGGAGACGGCGACGTTGAAGTCTGTTAGCCTGGTTTGGGTGTTAGTATTGGTTTTCTGTTTTCCCTTCTTTTAAGGCTCATGGGAAGGGATTGGAGGACATACGTTTGTGACCATACGAGTGGGATCTTGGGCAGAGGAACGTAGTTTGAATAGGCGTATAATATCTCCCGTGGATCTGAATTCCAGCCGTTCTGATATCCTATCTGCCACATTTGCGTGCGGTACAGATCTGGAGATGCTATGCCGAAGAGAGCCAGTGCTGGCACCGTTCCTGCCAGCTCAATCACCATCAAGGCAATGAGGACCTTTGGCCACTTCCATTTCCGCTGGAAATGGGGTAACCTGAAGCTGAACATCGTGGAGATCGGTGGCCTCGGTCAACGGGGCTGGAGAAGGGAAGAGAGGTCGAATGCTGGCTCTGCTGCTGTCGTCCGGAAGTCGACGTTCGGCACAGGTCGTTGAAGCTTCACATTGAGGCCAGGTCGAGAGAGGCTTGGAGGGCCGCCGTCTGGTATTATGGAGGTTGCCATCTCGCAGGCCGCAGCTGGACCGCCAGCCAGTGCGGGCAGAGAGCGGGAGTGCCTGTCCACGGCCAATGGAGAGGGGTGATGGGGGTTGAAGCACATCTCCAGCGCTTATGTGCAGGTTGTTCTGGGTGCGTCTGGCCAATCACAGGCAGCTGTACGCACCGGACGATCTGGGATACTAGACCGAATGAAGGATCGGGGCTCGGAAGCGAGAGCCTGCGTCGTTTCTCCAGGCCCCTTCCGTGGCCGTCACACTGCCACTGCAGGAGAAATGTACCACCAGTACCGACCACCGCAACATCATCTCACATTGGCGCTTGCTCTGACTTGACTAGGTATCGCCGTTCCAGCAAAGTCACGTTTTTGATATTGCCATTTCCTGATCTGTTCTTGGTATCTCCTTTTCACTGCCGCCCGCGATGGCGATGCCGTCCCTCCCGGTTGCATGGAGATTTATAATTGAAGGCGCCCTATGAAATGCCGAGAGTCGTATTGCTCTTGTGCTACGTCAATTAACGATAAAGTTATCGGAAGACGTCAGCTTCGGTTGGCTTAACTGGCTCTTGGGTGCTGACCGCATGAAGGGTGGTAAGATGTGTGGAATCTTGGGGGCGGTATTTTTATCTAGCGAATGATGAGAACCTTAGGTTGTAGAACCTATGAGAGGGTGGATGAAGATCTTCGGAATCATTGTTAAATATATTCCAATTTGCAGAATCCGAATGCGAGTCTCATCACTACCTTCGTAAGCCACAAGGAATGGTGCCCAAGTATCGCAAATAACGAGCCATAGCAGTTATGGTCTCAACGAACCTGGTTGAAGATAATAGTAGAAATTGAAGCATTTGTATTAAGTAATCAAACATGCAAAGAGCTTCTATATGACAGCTCCACAAACTTTCAAAGCCACACTAGTAATTCGAAAGGAATTTTGCTGGCCAAGGCTGCCGGGACTGAGGGAGCAAAACCGCGATCTCTAAACTTTCTGTGCAAGTCGCATTTGTCCAATGTCGCAGAGCTGCCTCCAGATCAACATACCGCTGGAGAGTAGACAGGATCAGTCCGTTTATCCTAGAGGACCTATGAAATTAACAATCTAGCTCAACTCGCGGTACACATGTTTGCCACTGTTCAACTAAAAGAGACGTATGTTCATCCACTCTATATCTCATTAATAATTACATAGAAGGACTTGAGGTATACATTAAATCAACCATGCATGCAGCTCGCTGCTCTTGCCAAATGAGTCGCCCTCCCTCCTTTCTTTTCGCACCGGGCTATAATCAGCCCGTACGCCCAATCGGATGCATCAATGGTATATCTCCAATCCACATCTAAAAGGTGCAAATGCAGCAAAAGCCCAGGCATGATAGCCGCTAGCCTCAAACGCCGTCTACCTCTCCAGGTTCTCTGTGTCAATGCCGCATCACCTCTATATGCACCCAAGACCGGAAATGCAAAAATGACGCCTGTAGTCTACCCATCATCAAATTATGATGTCTTGGATGAGCTAGCCTAGGATTCTGTATTAACTGTCGTTTTTAACGTTGCAGGGAGTACTGTGGAGTTGCCTCTAATTACTAGGTCGTCGATTTTGGGAATTAGTTCGGGCATTCGGAATGGCTTTGAGACGACGTCGTCCTGGATTTGTTAAAATAAATCAAAGGGATGGACTAGGAGAGATTACCATTCCAGCAGATATAGCTGTTTCGATCTGCTCTAATCTTGCATTCGCCGTGACAGCAATGATTGGAATGTGCTTGACGATTGTGCCATCCGCTTCGAAGTCTCTGATTAGTCGCGCGCAGGTGAGACCATCCATGACCGGCATTTCGAGGTCCATTAGAATGACTGCAAGCTCAACGCCATCCTTCTCCTGACCCGACCAGAATTGGGATGTCTTCAAGAAATCGAGCGCTTCGCCTCCATGGTTCGCCAACTCTGTCTGGAAACCAATGTTTCGAAGCTGTTTTTGCAGAACTCGCTGATTGACAAGGTTATCCTCAACGATTAACACCTTCAGCTTGCTGTGGTCAAGCAGCGAACTCGGCGGTGGAGTCGGTGATGAAGTTGGTGTAACGATAGGGGTCTTTTTGTGACCCGTGGTGTTTGAACGGCGTACAGCTTTCCCAGCCGAATTCCGACGACTTTCCAACGTCACACCAGAATTCGACAAATTCCTTCTCAGAGAGTTGATGGTCGTTGCAATCGGTGTATCTGCGGTGATACCAGTGACCCTCCTGGCCTTCACATAAAATGCGAAGGTACTTCCAACACCTCTCTTAGAACTTACTCCAATTTCTCCACCTTGAAGTTCAGTCAACTGTCGGGAGATGAAAAGGCCGAGACCGGAACCGCCGTATTGAATGTGTGTGCGAGGTGATGCTTGACTGAACCTCTGGAAGAGCAAACTCTTCTCCTTTTCATCCAATCCCCTTCCAGTATCTTGGACTGCAAAGTGAAGGTAGATCTCTTCACCATCGCCCCACTCAGGGTCCTCTGTGATCAAATCCTTGCGTTTAGAACGACTCGGAAAGTATGACACATCAGAGTGATCGGGGCCAGGACGCTCTTTACTTGCACTAATACTGACAATGATGGTACGTTTGTCTTGGCCGTGAGTGAATTTTATCGCGTTGGTTGTCAGGTTGATTAAAACTTGGAGGAGTCGTGAAGGGTCTAATTTGACCCAGTCTATACCCAGGGTAAGGTAGGGTTTTTCTATCCTGAATTCCATGGCGATGTCGTTAGTGTCTAACTCTCCCTCGAACATTTTGAGAGCTCTCTGGACAACAGCAATCTTTTCGACTATTAGCAGGTACTGGAACAGAATTTCCGAATTTGAATTACTTACAGGCTGAACGGTAATAGGGGTAACTATCAGAAGCGCCGAGTCTAGCTTAGACAATGTGAGGATGTCGTCAACGATGCGTTTCTAGGTCATATATGAATTAGCGATAGTTTCAAATCGTCAAATAAAACACATACCTGATGTTGAGCACAAAGGGCAATTGTCTGAGCGGCGTCAATACTGCTTTCTAGGACATCGGACAGCTTCTGGCCGGACTGAGACTGCTCCTCGAGTGCTTGAAACTGAGTGAGAGAGCTTGTGATCTCATCACTGCATTGCAATATTGCTGAGAGCGGGTTCCTCATTTCATGACTAGTAATGTTAGCCAACCAGAAAGTAAAGACAATTGGGCACACCCACGAGGTCATGTCAATGAAGTTCTCTTGTTGTCGCTTTAACTCGATAGCCTCCTCCATCCGACGTTTCTGGAAGTCTTCGGCCCATTTCTGTTGGCTGATGTTCGTGATGCTACCGAAAACGCTCTTTAGCTTGCCCTCACTATCTCTCTCAGGGTAGGCGCTCATGAGAACCCATGTATCGCCTCGACTTCCATTTCGAGCCTGCCAGGGTGTTTTGAATCGGAATTCATGCGTAACGGCAGCCTTCTTGTTGACCAGAGCGTTCCAGATAGTCTCTACACCCTCTCTATCTTCATCCATAATGCTATCCATCCAACTTTGCACGCTATGCTCTGTTCTTGGATGTCTCGAAATTTCCCCTACAAAGTCATCAGCATAGCCCAATCCAAAGCACAACTACACCCAAGGCAGGAGTAGTCACTTAGGGAAACTTACACCAGGTGTCGTTGCTATACGTTATTTTACCAGTGGAGTCCGCAATGAACATGCCAACAGGAGCAAATTCAGCCATTCGGGTGAACTTAGTTTCACTCTCTACCGCTTCTTGCGTACGCAAATCAAGCTGTTTTGACAATTCTTGACGATCCAAAGCAGCTAATCGAGCAGCTCTTTGCCCTCTCCTAATTTCCTCTTCAAATAAAACCACGGACGCCATGGAAGTGGCGAGCTGCCGGCTTAGCAACTGTATAAACAAACTGTAGTCATCATCATATGGTCGACGAGGGTTGATGCCCATAACCAAAAAGCCCAGGATGGTCTCTCCAGTTGTGGGATGAATAGGGCACACAACAGCCGACCTGCAGGGGTCGCCCCAGCCTCGCCATTCAAGGCCTTCTATTAAATCGGATGATAGAGTTTTATCTTCAGTCGTCAAGAGGATAGGCCTGTCGGTCTTCATCGACTCCCGCAGGTAAGGCGCGAAACCTTCATCGCTAGTTTTCAAATCCAGAGGACTGACTGCCGCCCTATGACCTTGCGGAACCCCTAAAGTGCCTTCGAGAACTAATTGAGGAGCTTGGGCGAGTGATCCGGATTGCATTGAGCTCATGTCGCTGTCCATCTCCTCACTTACTGAGTAGAGGAAGACAAAAGGTACATCATACTCTTCCTCAGATTAGTTTCCAAGATTACAAGATATGGCCCGAACATCTTACCATTGTACTCCAGACCCCTAATCACTTGCCCCCAAAATCCCTTTACTTCCCGTGCCGCGGCAGTCTTTTCGCCAACTTCTCTCAAAGTAAGCATCCTTCGCTCCGCTATCTTGCGACGGGTTTTCTCAAATGCCGGGTTGTATAATCCCATCACTGAGCCATTTTCACCCACAAGCGGTATGATACTCCAGGAAAAATACGACTCTTCCAGAAATCCGTTCCGTTTTAGAAACAAACAATCATCATCTTTCATTGTAGATTGACCTGACTCTTTGGCGCTTATGAAAACTCCTTCAATCTCAGACCATATCTCAGCCCAGGCCGTTTTGTAACTTTGGCCCTAGTTGGAGGTTAGCTGCGCACAATATCGATTGTGGTGCCATATATGAATGCCCTTACCATCAAATGCGGATGTTTTTGTCCAGCTAATAGAATGTAGCTCTCGTTGTAAATCGCGCTTTTCAAGGTCAGTTTCTCTGTTTCAATATGCCTTGACGCTCTCCTTGCTGGGCTGCGTTGGCTACAGAGGGCAGCAAATCAATTCATGACCATGACTAGCTGTTCACTTACGTATAGTCATCACCCCAGTACATGGCCGCCGGATGCGGACTGCCCATAATTAAGTTGCACATTGCTCTTAAATCAAAACTCCAGCTTTCGATGGGACCGAGAGGTGTAGCAGCCCAATCAACACTCCTGGCAAATTGAATGTGCTTTGGCAGGGCAGCAGACATTGGCAGCCGTGTCCAGTCAAAGGACGAGTTTTCTGGATATCTTGCTTGTATCATTTCAGGAATCAAGGCCGTAATTCGTGCAGTTAGTGTTGCTTGTGTGGGGAACCTGTTAGTTTCATCTTCTCCTACGAAAGAACTGGACATATTTTGCAGAGGTGAGGAGCCTGTAGTAGATATCAACGGTTCAACCGCATTGCCAAAATAGTCAGATGGTTCAAATGACTCTGCCAGAGGAGAGCGAGGTAGATTTTGTAATGATGGACCTCGAGCTCGCTCGCTCAAATTTGACGTTGCGCTCATGGCTCCGTTCGAGCTTTCTGATGTAATATTTGTAGGGAGAATATTGCCGCTCGCACTGATAAGCCTCAATCGTCTGCGCAGAGTGCTACAACTCCATGTGACGCCTCCATAGGAGAATGATGGTAAGCAGATGTCTAATGACTCGCCATTCTTGACAAAGCTTAAAGCCCATGCCTTGAACTCGGGAAAGTCGTTCGTAACAGCAATGCCAGGACTATCCAGATCAGCTTTCCCAGTGACCATTTCTAGTAGCGCCTCGTAGGCGCGAAGGGCCGCATTGGCAAAGACGATCTGCAAAAGACCAGGGGAGAAATTCGTGGGATTGGCTACATCAATGATGAAAGTTGGCCGCTCATCCTGTTCCAGAAGCTCGATAATACCAACGCTTCCCAGTATCTGCATCTCAGCGGAAGGGTTTCCCCTTAGATCTGGACTTCTTGGTATGCTGCTTCTTTCCATGGACGTCAAACTCCCGGGCGTACTTGTTGCCCGGGGTGGACTCGTCGCCGTATTGATGCTGCCGCGGGCAAGCTTCAGTGTTGTAACACCTCCAGCTTCGTCTCGCGCCTTGTTCAGCATTGTTGCAGCAGCTTCCGAGCTCGAGAAGGCAGGCGGCAGTATTGGGCGCTGTCTCGGACTGTGCGAGAAGAACAGAGGGGAAGGCGGTGAGCCTAAATTCTTGCTGGGGACAAGACTATGAAAACTTCCTGCGTCGAATGTATGTTTTGGTCCCAGCTTTGGGTGGTGTTTCTTTGATGGCGGCTCTGTCGATGCCAACCTCTCTTTATCACCAACAGTTCTGGGGTGCTTCGAGGCATGCGTCGTAGCGGGTGAACCTGGTAAATTTGGTATTCGGAAGCCTTCGTTTCTTGTGCTCTGCGATGGTCCTTGTAACGGCGCATCAAGTGAGTTGTAGCCTGCGGTGCCCTCCAACGACGTGCGAGCGAGTGAAGCCTCCTCTCTGTCACCAGCTATGTCAAGACTAGACGCTCGTCTAGAATACGAGTCCGTAGTCGCTTCTTCCTGAGATTTGGCCTCCAAGCCCGTCTCTCTGTGAACGTCACGTAGTGCAGGAGACGGAGACGGAGGTAAGAGGGGTTTCGTGATTGAGGAAGTTTCGACCTGCGGAGGAATGCTCCGTTGACCAATTGATTGGATGAACTGTTTCTGGGATGTAAAAATGGATCTGGGCTCAGAACTCATAAGGTCGGACAAACAAGTCCAAACGCTGCGCTTCTGGCCTTGTGGAAGGGGCGACCTTGGAAAGTAGCAGGCCGGGTTGCGAGGCCCTGGACGCCAGATACGTCAGTACCAGGTATTCCAAGCTCGAGCCCCAAAACTCAGGAGTGGCAGCACCTTTTGCGCTGCGAAGTGCAAGTGCCCGCTGGACCCTGCTGCCGCGGTGCGCAGAAAAGTGTGTGAGGAGGACAGACAGTGGAGTTCGCAGTATGGTAGATTTGACGAGGCCCCAGTAAAATGGGGTACCGATGACCACGAGAGTCCGAGGTCTCGACAGGGGTGTCTAGTCTGGTGTACGCTTGTTGACCAAAGCGTACATTGATGCTATACAGTATATTTGCTCGGTCTAGAACTAGGTTAAGATTGGGGTATGGATATATAATGGAGTGGGCGCGATTTGAATGTGGAAATATTCGATGTGGGATGGACGTCGAAGCCGTAGAGACTGGAGGCTGCGGGGTTGCCAGCAGCAAGCAGCAAACAGTCAAGCTCCGAGACCCGAAGCAAATTTAGATTCTAGGAGCAAACACTCCCTTCCCACCTCCTCCCTCTCTGGGCCCAGTGGCACTCCTCGGTAATAAGAGCAGCAGCTTTCATTTTGGGGTCAAGGTCTCGACCCGCCTCGATTCCAGCTATGCAGCAGTGGCACCAGATATGCAGCAAATCGGGTCGGATGTGCCCTCGCTGCTGGGAATGGGGCTGTCTGTCCGAGACCCTCGATCTGTCTCCCCCGGTCCCAGCCATTCCTATTATTGTTGTCTTTGCTTTTCATCGCTTGGCTTGCTTGCTTCCACTGCGCAAATGTTGTAAAAGGGGTGCCACAAAGGATCACTAATCCTCCCTGACTCCGTGCGAAAAAGCCATTCAAGAATCCTCCCCTCGAGGTACAGATATTTTGACCGGGGTCGCGAAAGTCAGCTGTTGATGACGTCGGCGCCGACACGACGGCGTTTATTTTTTGCGATGTCAGCCTCCATGCGACATTAGCCGAGCGTGGAGAGATCTTCGGAGATCTGTGTAACCTTAACCCCCACCCAGATCCTGACAAGATGATTGGCTCTAACAGAGAGCTAGCTGACCAATTTTGTGTTATTTATATTTATATAACATTCTATTTCTCACTGTTAACTGCTTCGTCAATCCGCATTCTGTAGAGCAAAGGCTAAATAACTTTCACTGTTTTTTATGTTATAATCATGTGACTAGACCACATCCGTGATATCGGCCACAAGATCGGGATACATTATCGCGAGTTTTAAATGAGTGGTGGAAATTTCTTCCATGCCGTTTACCTCAATAAGCGAAGAAAAAGGGGGGTTTGCCCTACCTCTCACCTACCGGACCCTCCCTCGCGACGGCCAAATTAGAAGCACTACGCGACTGTGACACTCTCCCCAATGTTGTTCTTGTATTCGCCGAACTCGACATTCGTCGTTACTTGATCATCCGGCATGCATATCTTCTGTAGGCCCATGTTCATAATCTTAAAAGGGGAAGAACGAAATCATTCGCGCAGAATTCCTGAAGGACTGTTACCATGTCGCTTAACTAGCCCGAGGAAAGGACGTCTAACTGAGTATTTCAAAGGCAGTATACACAATCCCTCCTCTGCCATTGGCTCAATCTGAGCCAGCTCCAATAACGTTTACGTTGTGTGAACGATCACCGGCTGGAGTATTAAGTCTGAAGGATGTAGATTTTATCAAAGGCTCACATTTACACGCTTTTCCGAACTGATCGTGAAAGAAACAGAAATGCAACTGACACGTGAGCTATACTTTACCTGGCGTACACTGCTGCAACCGCTGGCGAAAGAGAGTTCAATTCTGCTCCTGCAACCGCCTATTGAGAAACGGTACATAGAACCGTTTCGCGTCCTGGTTTTCGGAATCAAAGACAATTCAACGAAACAGAAATGACGGCTTTGCACACCAGCGCTTCTATATCATGCCATATTCGATCCAGATGATTTAGCATACAGTGCTCTGCAACAACACACATTTGCTCAATGTTGGAAACTGGAAATAGGGTTTCTTTGCTCAATAGCTACCTGACTTCGATTTCGGTGTGTTATAATCTTGATCTGATCTGTCAAGAAGAGACAAGGTACATCAGTTAGTCGCTGCCATTCTCGTAATTTTGCCAGTTATAGCATTTCTCTCCTCTAACCTCCATTCTCCCTACCGTCCCTGAGTCAAGCAACATTCTTCTCCAACCACTCTTCCCACTGCTCAGCAGAGAAGCTCGAGCTAATACCAGTCTCAACAACGCCATTGAAAACCACAGTCGGGGTGACATGAACCCCAGTCATACGGTTCATCTTGACAAGCACCTTCAAATCGTTAGTCACACCATTACCAATATTCAAAGTTCCATCCTCAGCCGGCTTATCAGGAATCTTGAGTAGCTCGAACATCTTCTCTTCATTGATTCCAACCTTGGCACCGATCTTGGCCAGACGTTGATAACTCTGGTTTCGGGTCTCGTTGACGACATTCACATCGTAGAAGGATTTCGAGTCATCGAAAAGAGCCTTTGAATGTGAGTCAGCAAATATACAATTATACACGATATGATTGGAACACTGAATGGTAGGTAATACCTTGCTGAAATCCCAGAACTTGCCCGGCTCAATCTTCAGAACGGCAACTCCGGCTTCGTGCACCAAAGTAGATGAAGGATGCCACGGCTGAATCTGTTGTCTGAAGAGAATCTGAACCTTCGAAGCATACTTTTGTCTGATCAATGGGATGACAGAGGTATAGATTGTGTTGAACGTCTTCTGGGAGAACGGACAGACATAGTCTAGGTAGAGCTCCAGGGTGTGCAGGGTTTGAGCATTTCCAAGGGCAGTGAACTTCTGTCCAGCGAACTTGGGTGCGAGAGCCATGTTGGGATTTTAATGATTTTGTATTTAGCAGTTCGGAAGGTTAATTGGGGATTGACCGTTGAATAGAAGGGAGAGTGAAGCCTCGGTAGATCACACCATCGTTTCATAACGACCCCAGCTGATAAGATGAAGTGCTTATCAGCACGTGCTGAGGGGAGAGAAGGTACCTACCCATCATGTGGCGTTTGGTCGGGACTTCCTAACTGAGCCCCTCTCTTAGGGCTTCTGAACCAGAATCTCATAGTATATACTCCTGAATAACTGACCATAGTATAACATGCCTGAAGATACCACACTGGATGCTTCTTTGTTGCTTCCGAGGGCGTGGGCTGTCTGATCTGATCAAACCCATACAGCGCTCTCGGGTTGTGGCAGTTGCAATTGAAAGGATTTGCACCCAGACAACTGATTCGCAAACCTAGGGCATAGTGTTTATTATTATGTTGTATGTGAAATTGAGCCTGCTTTGAAAGGCTCGAGAACTATCGTGTCCAATCTCGACCAGGTCTAAACCCTCGCGTATGTTCAATGTTTATCCAATGTACAAGCTCCAGTCATGTCTATGAGAATAAAAACTCCTTAAGGACCGGCGATCCAGAAAACTCTGGGTTCAGCAGTATACAGCTATGCCGATCAGCCACGCTCCATCTACTCTAAGGATATACTAACTTAAGAAAGTATTGTAATTTCGCTCTGCGATTTTCCAGAAACTTCGGACGGAATTTCGAGATAACGCTCTTCGGTGGCAAAGGAGGCATCGCAGCTTGGGAGTAGGGAAAAGTTTGGAGAAGCTTGTGTCGCAGATCATCGAACTCCGAGTACCGTTTTCGAATTCGCATGGTACCACCCTGCGACTGTTAAAGGTGTTTCTTTTTGTTCCAAACCGAAGACTTACATGCAGAGTCTCCACGGTGATATTCCATACTACAAATGCTCCAATTCCTGTCCGGCTGCCGTTTACTATTACATGATCCTCAATATATACACTCTTTGCCCAGCATGCGTTGTTTTTTGCATCTTCACCGTCCGTATTATCCTGCAACGTTATGGCGCCGTTCGGTATCGATTCGATGGATATGGCAGAGGATGATCGTTGATGCGACTGAACCCAGTAGGGTGGTGAAGTGATAGGACTTGTCACAGAGTCGCCGTCTGCGCCCTCTTGTCCGCTTGGTGATGGATTCGCATTAAGCTGATACTTGGCGCTGGGAGTCCGGCTCTTTGGGCTGTCATTACTGGAACTTTGATTTAATACGGCCTCCATCCATTTGTGAGTGGCTGCGCAGGAAGGCGCAGAGATAATCGAGAGGCCTAGAGTTCGAGGCGAGTTGATGTTGATGGAGACCTAGAAAGATTGACGACAACCGCTGGTCCAAGCGCTAAGTAGTCGAACCAAAACGATGGAACGATGTTTCCCCTTTTCAACTCCGCAGGGCCCACACGTGCAAAGATTGACTGTGGCTGAGTGAATCAGCTGAGTAGGAGCTTTCACGGTGAATCAATTGATGTCTTCTGAATGCAACATAATTTGCACTGGACAAAAACGTCCAGAAGCATGGGCCAAATCCGGGGTGGAGATCACACCTACCCCAGTCGGCAGGTGATATTTAAGATTTTGTCCCTGCGAGTCAGCTAGGGGGCGCGATGCCATGAGGCCTGGCCAATTTCGGCTGTGGATGCGCTTTTGGTGTTCGACCCTTTTCCTTTTGCCTCCTTTTCTGATTTGCTGGACATGTCAGTCGAGAATGGCCAGTTGTCCGGTGGAAGGGCAACGCATCTATCCCAATGCAGAAGTGAAGGCTGGACGATATTCATGCACGGGAATTTTGCCAATACGAAGGGATGTGCATAGGGAGTTCTAAACATGGAATCCCCATGAGAAGCACTGGTGTTGAGGTGAGACCCACCTAACGCTATCAGTTAGTCTAGCAAGGGCAAGTTTGTTCCGACTGGCTGGCGGTGGCCGCACTAACGATCTCGAGTTACCTCCGTACTCTTCCGCTCTGACCGCGGCTTTGCTAGTGCAAACCGACATCTGCGTTCCGTCCTTTGTTGATTTAGAGGTGGTCGGGGGGCTTGGAGGTTGAGATCTTAATAAACTCCCCCCTCCTCCATCTTAATTCTTGTCTCCTTTCTGCTTTTGCCACTCTGGACCCTCGCTCCATCTCTACGTTCAATATTATTTCTAATACCAACGCTCGTTGTTGAGAACATCGCTCGCTCGTTCCCAGCCACGTCGTATTCGTTGCAGGTAAGAAATACGAGGAGCCCTCAGTTCTACTCCTCCCTGCCTTGCATTCTAATGGTCGATGGCGAAATTTCGTGTATCATTGATCAAAATCTGACATTGGGGTGTAGATATTCCTCAAATCTTTTCACAACCCATCTAGTTAATTAATTTTCGCACCGACGACAAAATGCCTTCCCTCAAACTTTCAGCGGCCGTATTGGCCACAGCACTATTCTCCATGACCGTTTCCCAAATCACATACGAGATCGATCCCAACAGCGTGCCATTAGCTACAAGACGTACGTTACACGAGCATCGAGTTTGGGATTTGGCTGAGATATCCTAGAACAATGGTGTACTTCTCAGGAGACAGCTTGCCCGTTGCTTTGCCTGCAACTCCCGGGGGCCTCCTCCACTACATCTGCCAACGACTGCGATCCCGTAAGTTTTGCGATTACCCACTTCTTTCTTCTAACACTCTATCTAGACTAACCTTACATACGATTGTATTTGCGGCAACGGCCAGAGCCCCAATGCTTCAGAATATTCGCAAACACTCCCATACTTCATCTGCGTTACATGTCAGCTCCCCGTACTTTCTGGTATTGTAGGGTGCTAATTTCTGGGCAGACGGCAATCAATGCGTGACAGCATGTAACGGAGACACCTCATGCCAGAGCGCTTGCAGAGACGACCACCCGTGCGGTGCCCAGAACCCGACCAGAGTTAATACCACCTCGTCGAGCACGATGGCCTCAACAACACTTCCTGCTGGAGCCACGAGTGGAACAGCTGGCGTGGTCTACACTGGGCTTGGAGGCGGTTCCGTAGCAACGACGGCAGCTGCAAGCTCCAACAACAAGAATGGTGCTCAAGCCGCTTTGGATCTTGGTCGAAATTACGGCCTTGCTGTGATATTCAGCGGTCTCTTCGCTGGATTTGCTCTGGTCATGTAAGGCAGAATCTCAATCGTCTGATTGGGATATCTTGAATACCTCGGTACACACCTCCCATACGAATTTTGGTTTAGCGGTCTGTTTGAAAACGTCCTGTCCCTAGCATTTCAGCGGTTCTTGCATATAGTGATTGGAGAGAAGAGGATTGGTCCTCTGCATACTTAATAGGATACCGGTACTCGGATGAGCGAAGAGAAGGGTCGTTGCAGGTGGCACAAATACTATGCACAAAAAGCATCAATAAACCAGTTTTCAGACTTGACCCCACAATCTTGGCGATAACCATGTACGTGAACTTGTGCTTGTGGCCACCAAACTGAGTTTCAAGACGCACAGTGTCTTCTGGTCGAGGTTCAGTGGGTACACTGGCACCGACGCATCTGAGCTAGGAAAGGGAAGTTTTCAGCATTGTGAACCAATTGATAAAATAACCGAGAAATATGTAAGCCTGTCGTTGGATAGTCAAACATAACAGGGATCTGCATGTTGGTGTTCTGCTTTCAAAGGGAGGCAAGGGTCCATGGACCAGGGATACTTTCACGTGCTTGACCATGACGACTCCACAGGGCAAGCCACAAATCTACAGGGACAGAACCAACCGCCGCGGCTACCACGACTTCTCCTCTCCTTTCATGGACTGCATAGCATGGCCCGGTGACCCCTAACAAGCTCCTCCCCTCTGAATTCCCAGACTTTTTGATTGTCGCCAAGGTCGGAGGCAATCCCGGCTATCTCACGCCACCATTCGTCCTCTAAATTTGCTTGCGGTGAACACGGAGTCGCAGGCTGCTCTACTTCCTCCTCCTGTTACAACACCGAAAACTCCAATGACGCCAAGCAAAAGTGCGTACTTGCCTTGATTCAAGAAGGAATTTGCTAATGTTGTTTGCTCTTAGAACAAGCGGCGCACGAGTGTGTCTCTGAAGATGCTCTGATACATCTGAAGTCCTATAAATACTCGAGTGTCGACAAGTCCCTGATCTCGAATTATATCCTCAAACACTATGTGCGCTCTCATAACTTCTCTCTTGGAAGGAGTAATTTTGCTAAATGATATAGTGGAATGGCTTTGTACAGCTTCTGCCATTGTGGCTTGCTCCGAATATGGTCACATTACTGGGATTCTTTTTCATCCTGTCGAATGTGATCTGTCTAGTAATATGGATGCCGGACCTAGTGGGACCAGTACGTTTTGGCTTGTTGATGGTGATCGCAGTTACATGCTAATCTTCTGGCTTGTTAGGGACCATCATGGCTTTATTACAGCTTCGCATTCGGCCTCTGGATGTACTCGACAATGGACAATGTGGATGGAAAACAGGCGCGAAGGACAGGAACGTCCAGCGGCCTGGGGGAACTTTTCGACCATGGCATCGACTCTCTGAACTGCACTTTGGCAAGCTTGTGCGAGACGGCAGCAATGGGATTGGGTACATCTAAATCAGGGATATTCACGGCCTTGATCCCATGCCTGCCTATGTTCTTCTCGACTTGGGAAACATATCATACACACACGCTCTATTTGGGGGTCTTCAATGGGCCCACCGAAGGCCTCATTCTTGCCTGTACAATCATGGTCCTTTCAGGGTACTACGGCCCCCAAATATGGACTCAGAAGATCACGGATCTCATTGGACATCATTACTTCTTTGGATATCATGAATTCTTTGGCACATACTCTGTACGGGATCTCTGGGTGCCCATCCTTCTTGTCTCGTTTTTTGGAGCACACCTACCATTCTGCGTGCTGAATGTTGTCAAAGCTCGGAAACGAGACAAGCTTCCAGTGCTACCGGTCTTCCTAGAATGGACACCAATGATCATTTATACCTTTGCAATTGGAAGCTGGCTCTACTCGCCCTACTCGACCCTGATGGCAGACAACCACCTCGTTCTCTTCTGCCTGACCATGTCCTTCGTCTTTGGAAGAATGACAACGAAAATTATTCTTGCCCATCTAACAAGACAGCCATTCCCATACTGGACCGTCATGCTTACTCCACTCGTTGGTGGGGCAGTTCTAGGCAATTTGCCTCGCGTTGGCCTCCCTCAGATCAGTGCTGCTGCTGAATTATTGTACCTGCGTGGATATTTCGTCTTTGCATTGATTGTCTACTTCCGCTGGGCATTCTTGGTTATTGACAGTATCTGCTCCTACCTGGGCATCAACTGCTTGACCATTCCCACGAGCAAACAAGTCGCCAACCAGGAGAAATCCAAGGCTGCCAATGGGAGTGCCAAGGTAGCTAATGGCTATGGGAATGAAAAGAGGGCAGATTGAGGTAAATAATTCTTGGTGTGCATTTGGGTGTTATGGGGGAAGGCATCTAGAATCCTCATCGCCGTAGAGTCCGTTTGGAGTGGATATCTCGTCATCTTGATAAAGTCAGGAGAGTATTCATAATAGGGATTTCAAGAGCTTCTCATCCTTCTACTTTCGAGATCTGTCGAATGGGAGGTCTATAATGGTGAGAGTGGTGGAAAAGCATTTTCAGCATTGGATTGGCGTTGTTAAGAGTAAGAGCAAGATGGCGGCATTTTGAGCGGTGTTTTTTGAAACTTTTTTGTATGAGATAATAGTGATCAGGAATACCTAGAGGCTGCATAATCTCGTCATTTCGAGTGCCTCATCAGATAAGTGATCAAAGACATCGATGTCCCATTTTCTCCCTTAGGGCTACTAAAAGACCCAAAATTAAGGTTCGTTCCTCGTCCGCTTGCACTCACTCCACAAATCTCAGTAGCTCATCGCCTCGTGCCCCTTGGGGTTTGCGCCACCATTCACACGCGAGCTTCCCAGCTTCAGCTCGCAGCACCAACGTCATTTCTGCCGCGTAACGAGAGGCTTCAGCCTCTCGAAAATGCTTGGTTCACTTCGTTGATCCCTCTGGCTTGGTATTTCAGGACCAGGCAAACCTGAAAGAAACATTCTAAAATGTAAGCGTGCAAGTACGATGTCTGGGAACTAAACTTGTTAGTTGGAAGTGCAGGTCGTGACCGTTGCCGCTCAAGGACTTGCGCGTCGCCGGACAACGAGCTTGGAATAGCCTCTTTTACTGACGCTGAACTTCTCAGACTAAGATTGTTCCCAACAAGATTCACACTTTTGATTTCTCACTTCTCAGCTTCATTTTTGGAAATCTGCTGAAAGCAGGAGAGGCGAGCTATTCGCACCCTGCGCCACATCGACCAGTAAACAAGAGCGCTACTGTACGGATCGGCATATGTCATACAAGTAGCAGCGCGCATTGCTATTTGGACGTACGCCAAGAGTTCACACACCTGTTCCGCAGCCGCAAGGTGCGTGGATCTTGGCAATTATGGCCCCGCCGTTATCACCAAGTCGTCCGCCAGACATCGCAACATCAGGTCCAACCTCGAGTCCCTATCCCGATCCTAACTCCAACTCCAACGCGGCCCTAAACATTACCTCTCGAGACTTGAGCAAGAAACACAGCAAGCAGGACTCCAAGGTCTCGGTGTCTACGAACTCGTCGGTGAAGAGCCATAAAGAGTATTTGGATAGCCTGAAAACTCCTACGCACGATATAGTTGAGAGAATAGCTTCGATACAAGAGAAAAAGGAGGTTGAAGCTATTAAGAAGAGGCTGAGTGAAGATCATGCGGATTTGGACAATGAAGAGCGGGAGAGGGCCGCCGAGTTAATACAAAGGAATTACAGGGGGCACCGGGAGCGGCGGATGCTGGCGGGCATGAGTTTGGATCCAAGTACCAGATGGGTGGAGGCAATTAAGGAGGCCCGTTATAGAAACTTGACGCAACCTCGGGCCCGAGACAGCACGGATGAGCCAAGATCGAATTATGATAGTTTTGGTATGAATGGGTCGGCATCAGATGGGGCAGCAGATGCACGCAATCTTGCAAGGGAGAAATGGAAGAAGATTGGAATTATTGCTAGAAGAGCTGGGGGCGATGAGGATTCTGACGATGACCAGAGCGACGCTGATGAGAACCTCACCGCTGAGGAAAAGGAGAAGCAACGGAAACGTCGATATCAGCAAAAGCTGGAACGGCAGAAGGCTGCGAAACAGATGGATCTTCAGTACTGGCTAGAAATGGTCGACCTGAAGCACCGATACGGCAGCAATTTACGGACATACCACGAACAATGGAAGAAATCAGATACAAAGGAAAATTTCTTTTATTGGCTGGATTACGGAGAGGGCCGGTTTATTGATTGTGCAGGTGTTCCTCGGGAGAAGCTTGACCGAGAGCAAGTGAGATATTTATCAAAAGAGGAGAGACTAGATTATCTTGTGAAGATCGATAAGGAGGGCCGGTTATGCTGGGCGAAAAATGGGGTCCGGATTGATACAACGGAGAACTATAAAGACTCGATACACGGCATTGTTCCTGCAACCGATACAACTCCAGCATACAGACCTCCTGAAGCAGAGGCCGCCACTGGTCTTCAAGATGTCACCTCCACCAGCGAGTCTGAACGGCATTCTGGAGAGCATGAGGCGGATGATGTTGGTGCAAGGGCAAACAAGTATGATACCCCTGAATTAGACCATGCCAAGGGGATGAAAAAGATCAAGCACGTGTCCGCTGCCACCATCTTCACCAAATTGCTTCGGGGCACTGTTCAGAAGAACACTTGGATCTTCGTCGCTGATACGTCTTTTCGCCTCTATGTTGGAATAAAGCAGTCTGGCGCTTTCCAGCATTCTTCGTTCTTACATGGATCTAGGATAAGTGCTGCCGGGCTTATCAAGGTCAAGAACGGTAGATTGTCAAAACTTTCCCCTCTTTCTGGCCATTATAGGCCTCCAGGTACGTATCTTCTCGCATGTTATTTATCCTCTTGGCTGACCCCAGTGCCAGTATCAAACTTTAGAGCCTTCGTACATTCTTTAAAAGATGCCGGAGTCGATATGAGCCATGTATCGATCTCCCGTTCATATGCTGTGCTCGTTGGATTAGAAGCATATGTCAAAACTCGGCGGAAGGGGAAGAAACTTGTCCAAAAACTGATCCATCATAGAGACAGTATTTTGTCTCCAGAGGAAGTAGCTAAACGAGAGGCGGAAGAAAGGGATACGAGCAAGAGTGCAGAGAGAGAACGGAAATTCCTTGAAATGCAGGCAAAGTCTGATGAGGAAGACATAAAAATGAAGCGAGCCAATATCAAACTGCTAGAGAAGCTACGGATCAAGACCCCCAGTCCTCTGCATGAGGAAGAGGAGAGTGTCGTCGAGGGAGAAACGAAGAAACATGAGAAAGATCCTGATATCGAGGCCCCTGGGCCAGGTCCTGAGAATGCAATTGCGCCAGAATGTACTCGAGAGGTTTAAAGATCCATAAGTCATGAGCAGTTTATACCCATTTTGAATAGTTAAGCTGGCATTTTCCATATCGACGGCGTTGCATGATGGCGGTAGCGTTGATTTTTAGATATCCAAGGTTTAAATGCAAAAGCTTTCATTCTTGATCTTGATTTACCGTTATGAAATGATCGTGTGGTAGTTTTTATATATGGGATTGTTGGGGACAGTTGGTGACGAGGTTAGGTGCTTGGAAACACAAAATAGTGGACGTCAGCGACGCCTGTAGCCTGAGTCCGCCCGCGCCCAGCGATTTACAAGTGTCAGAAGATTTGACTCTAGATCTCTTTATCAATTTCTGACAATTGAACTCAATCGAAATACACTTATATGCAGCTTCCAATCGACGAGGTAAAATCCGATAAAGACTTCAACTTTTTCCTCGCGTTAATTTATTGAGAGTTCCAGCTTCAATCCCCGTGCCTTTTAAAGTGACCCTACGCGAAGAGCGCCCCGTCAACAAGCTCCTTTCATCATCCAAAATTGGCTGTAAAATCATCAATTTGACCTCGCAGATCATGACCTACGATTCAATTAAGGTCAATGGCGTCTCATCTCACTCGATCTTCTCGCAGAAGTGAAGGCCTCACGACGAGATCCAGCACGAGAAACAACGTCGCGATCAACCCAGGCAGCCACGACAAACCGCATCAACCAAATATCGGTCGGAAGAAGCGTCCCAGGGACCCCGCAGACTCTGAGGATCCATCTCTCATGGTAAAGAAGGCTCGGATCTCCATAGAGATCACTTCACGGCCAAAAGCACCGCCAAAACCAAGATCTCTCGTTATCAACGCACAGGCGGAGGCTGCTCCTCAGCGTTCCGCATCACCACCAATACAGGCAAAGCCAACAGCAGTACAGATTGAGCCTCCACAACCACCTCCGCCGAAGCCCACAAATCACCACCAGAAGGTTGTCAATGGCATCAAACACGAGCTGGACAGGCTACAACCTAATTCTGCCGATCTCAAGGCTGAGAAACGCAAACTACGGTCACAGGAGGGCACGAGGTTCAAAAGTGAGCTGTCGGCATACTTTCCGGAGTATGACGAGGTGATTGGGAACGAGCCCAAGGAAGATCGTAAGCTTTATTCCATGATCTACATTGCTTTTTAGTTTATGGCTGATGCTCAAAGATATTCTGAATCTCGATACGCCCATAATCATCATCGACAGTGCCAAGACAGCCAATAAACAGCCAGCCTTACCACGAAATTCGAATGGCCAAAAACACGAATACCCCCTCAAAGAATTCCCCGATTCCCTTTTTGATGACCTGCACAATGCACAGAGAGTAGATTTTTCGTTCTTAGACAAACATTACAAGGAGGAAGGGGGAGAGGATCCTCTAAGTGATGAATATTTCCTTGGAATCCACCGCAAGCCCGAACGACAGGAGAAGGCTATTCGGAATTCGGATAAGGGTCGTGCCCAGCATGAGAGAGATCAGGTAATTCGATTGCTGGAGGGTCTGCAAGGGCATGACTGGCTGAAGTTGATGGGGGTGAGTGGCATAACAGAGTCCAAGAAGAAGGACTATGAACCTGCGCGTGAGCACTTCATCAAAGGTTGTGAAGCAATACTAGAAAAGTTTCGACTATGGAGGGAAGAAGAAAAGCGCAGAAAGTTGGAGAAGGAGGCTGCTGCTGCAGAGGCTGCCGAGGAGGAGGAGGAAGATGAAGAGGAAGTGGAGCAAGAAGATGAAATAGATGAAGAGGACCAAGAAGGAAATATCAGCGATGGTGATCCGCCGGACTACAGCGATGTTGATGCTTCAGCTGCCAGACAGTTGCACGAAGAGGCAATAGCTCGGTCAGCTCCGCTCACCAAGCATTTTGAGAAGAAGGCGAAGGTCGAGCCATTTCCAGCCCTGGTCCCCGGAGTCGAAAAGGAATTCACGTCCTTTTTTGCCAAACCATACCTTCGAGCGGCAGCACTCGGGAAACACCGACGTAGTGGGAGAAGTGTGGCGGCATGGGGTCATCCTGTTCCTGATGTAGCGGACATCGATTTCGATTTACCAGAGGAGTATCGAGATGAGGAGACACTGAAGGCGCATGCTAGAAGAAAAAGGCGAGATAGGCGGGTCAGCAAAAGTTGAGAAGATTGAATGCGGAATGGAAACATGAGGGGAAACTATACAGGGCCGAATTGAAAGTGCTTCATTCGGCGTCGTCTGGTCCACTGGTGCATTTGGGACGGGATTGAACGCTGGACTTGCTGAAGGCGTTGGGGATGTGTGTTTGAGACATTTAGGATGATTGTATCATAGGCCACTGTGGAAGCAGAATGGGGCGGCTAAATTCAAAGAACGTGATTTAAACTAGTTCCTTGTCTTGCGTGAATATAATGTGAAATAGGTAACTTTTGTCACATGCAGACGAACCAAACGGGATTGCTTGATCATGTGACCATGCCACATGCCAAGACTTCTTTGTCGCGAGGCTCTATGATCGACAACGAGACAGCTTTGGATCAGCTCAACCACAGAAACATATCAGAAGCCTCAAGTATATCAATACTCTTGCAAATACATGAAGAGTAATAGTCGTAATCAGCGCATGCCGTAAGGGGTATTTTGGAAGGCAGATCAGAAACGCCGCGAGGTGGGAGCTCTCTGAGTCTCTGACTCCGTCATTCACGCATCGCGAAATTCTACCCGGAGCGGGCTCGTCTCGACACCTTTGACGACATCTCTTGCCTGTGCAAACCAAACCACCACACCTAAAACAGCAGTGCATCGTCTTTCTGCACCGAGAATCGCGGCTCGTTAATCGTGCGCCGATTCTGGATATCAATCAAGCTCACCCGCCTCTGAAGCTCCGAGTCGTGAATCACTGAACTTCCTGAAGACGACTCCCATCCATCATAGCTTCCACGTCGAGCTAACCACCTACGAAAACTGAGAATACACTGTCAAGAGCAGGACTGAGAGAGCGGGAAGCTCTGGCGGACGGATGAGAGGCTCATAGGAGGTGCACCGTTGCGCCAGGCAGCTTGACCTCGAGCTCCGCCAGGCGATTCGATAGTTTTGGGGACGATATGCCTGGAGTGCTACTCGACATGGACTCTCATGATGCTCCTCCGCCAAAAGCGCCCGAACATGGCTTTGTGGTGTCGCATCAGACGGTCTTCTTGGACATCGACTTCTCAACCCAGAGCTTAACGGGACGCTCCGAGATCATAATCTTGCCTCAGAGCAAGGACCTGCGCACCATCAAGATCGATGCCCGACAATGTGTTATACAAGCCAACACCGTGAAGGTGAACGAGAAGGTTGCGGATTTTGCGTATGAGGATCCCATGAAGCTTTTGGAGATTCCGAAGCAGTACGACTGGGATGTGGGACATTTTGATTTGCAGAAAGACAGACTGAAGCCATTGACTGAGAACACTACTGGAGGATTGCTGGTCATCACCATTCCAAAGGGGATCAAAGTAGAAGAAACGGACCAGTTCTCTGAAAATGTTACTGGTATTGTGACACCACGAGCTTCGGTTGCTCCTTTTCGAGCAGGATCTATTGCTATTGACGGAGCTGCCCCTATTTCTGCAAATTCAATACAGACTCCGAAGACGGCAGCAGACCAGGGATTGAGATTTCAGCCTTTGACAGTGAGCATACCATTTGCTATAAAAAAATTCCGAGATGGATTGCATTTTGTTGGCTGCAGCGAGGCTGATCAACGATATCCACACGTTTACACGAAACATTCCATGGATCCTGGAACAGCATCATGCATATTTCCATGTGTGGATGACCCGACTATGCGATGTACGTGGGATATCAAGATCACATGTTCGCGGACGTTGGGAGATGCTTTCAAGCGCCGCCAAACATTCAGACCTCACCCCAAAGGGCTTCACCACCTTCTCTCAAAGAAAGGCCTTGCAAATGGTATTGTCCATACAGTTGCGCCTATTGAGGACAACGAGCTTCTGCTTAGCGATGAGGAGAAACTCCTGGATATGACGGTTGTGTGTTCTGGGGATTTAGAATCTGAGACGACGGATCTGGAAGATAGCTCCAAGAAGACCGTCTCCTTCAGCTGTCAGAGAATAGTCGCTGCAAAACACATTGGATTTGCGATTGGGCCCTTTGAGCAAGTTGATTTGTCCGAGTTTCGAGAGGATGAAGATGATGAGAAGTTGGGACAAGGGCAGACTCTACCGGTCTTGGGTTACTGTCTACCTGGGCGCTCCGATGAGGTTCGCCACACATGCACACCCCTGGCTCACGCACTCGACCATTTCCTACTTACCTATGGTGCTTACCCTTTCAACGAATGCCGCTTTGTCTTCGTGGATGACCAGATTCGAGATGTCGAGCACACTGCATCTCTTTCGCTATGCAGCAACAGGCTACTGTTTAGTGAGAAGATCATAGATCCAGAGTACGAAAATACTAGAACCCTGGTTCACGCGATTGCCAGCCAGTGGTTTGGAGTGTCGATAGTTCCTGCAGAGAAGGCTGACAGATGGACCACCTTTGGCCTCTCACACTTTATCACCAACCTCTTCATGAAAAATCTCTGCGGGAACAATGAGTACTCATTCCGCCAGAAGATCCTCTCGGACCGCCTGGTGGAGTTGGACATTGAAAGACCATCACTTCACGCTCTTGGCGAAACTCTTCATTTAGGACCCTTCGAACTTGAGTTCATGACTCTGAAAGCTCCACTGGTTCTCTTCATTCTGGACAAACGCATCATAAAAGCATCCGGTACTTCAGGTCTCGCACGTGTCATCTCAAGAATGGTCATGGCTTCGAACACTGGCACTGCAGCTGAAAGTGTGGTTTCGACCGAGAACTTTCGAAGATCTTGTGAGAAGACAACGAAATACAGACAGACTGAACCTTTTTGGAATCAATGGATATTAGGTGCCGGCTGTCCAAGATTCTCCATCAGCCAGAAGTTCAATAAGAAGCGTTTGTGTGTTGAGATGCAGATCAGGCAGACGCAGGAAGCACTTCCTTCTCAACAAAATCTGAATAAAGAGTCATTCATGCGAGAATTTAAGGAAGACGTGAATGGAATATATGCTGGAGAGCTGCAGACTGTATTTACGGGTCCAATGACTATCCGAATCCACGAAGCAGATGGTACACCTTACGAGCATGTTGTGGAGATTCGAGAGGGTGTACAAAAGATCGATATTCCCTATAATACCAAGTACAAGCGACTGAAGCGAAGTCGCCGCCAAAAGGAAAGACTGAATGCTGGTCCAGTGGATCCAAACGCGGAGGCGAGTGAGGATGCGCTCTACTATTGCTTGGGAGATGTTCTACAGTCTCCTGCCGAAATCCAGGAGTGGGGCCTGAGGGACTGGGATCAAGAGACCGAAGCCAAAATGGATCAAGAGTCTTACGAATGGGTCAGAATCGATGCCGACTTCGAATGGATTTGCGACAAGAGCTTTATCTCCATGCCAGCCTACATGTACGTCTCACAACTGCAGCAAGATCGAGATGTCGTTGCCCAGCAAGAATCGATGCTTTATCTGAAGAATTCAGTTACCCACCCACTTGTATCCACATTTCTGATTCGTACATTAATGGATACCCGGTACTTTCACGGCATCCGTGCCATGGCTGCAGAGCAACTGAAGTCGCACGCAACTGAGCCCTGCAATTGGGCGGGCTTCAATCAACTGAAGAAGGCTTACCGCGAGCTCTTTTGCTATCCTGGTTCGAACATGCCTCAACCAAACGACTTCAGTGATAAGCGAGCTTACAAAATCGAAATGGCCATTGCGAGGGGCCTGTCCCAGATCCGAGATCTCGAAGGTCCTGCGCGTCGTTGTACCAAGGAAGCAAGGCAAATGCTTCTTGATATGCTCCGATTCAATGACAATTCTAGCAATGAGTATGCAGATTATTTTAAGATTGCGAACCTTTTGAACTGTCTCACCGACTCGTTGATCCCGGATGCGAATAAGGGGGAAGATGAGGAAGACCATGAACTGATAGAGTATCGAGAAAACGTGTTTAGCGAACTTGATCGATATCGAAACATGGATGAGTGGGCAAACTCGTATCAAAACCTCCTAACCGTCACGGCCCTGGATTGCAAGCATCGACTGATGAAAGCCAAAGTGATGCCCGTGGACCCTCTCCAGTTTGCTCGATACTTGCACGATGGCACATCGGACTTTGTTCGTATCAAGGCGTTCGAATGTCTCATCAGACTTGGATTCATGACGACTACCTCAGTGGCTGCATTACTCCTCAGTGTCATGAGCACGGATTCCTCTCCCTATACTCGAGAACATCTCTTCGAAGTTTTCTGTCTTGGCCTGGCAACTATTGCCTTTGGGGATGATAAGCCATTTGATCCTGTGCCGCCAAGGGCTGTTCAGAATGGACAAGTCGAAGGTGAAGTTCATGGCGAGGTTGTTATGGGCGGAGGCGATCTTTATGGAGCTGATGATATGGCGGTTGATGGAGAGGCTGGTGGCTTGATTGTGGAGCAGGACGTGTCACTAGAAGCACGAAAGGCGCAAATTGCCCGGAGCACAACCATTGAAGGGGCTCTAGCTGCATTAAAGAATGAACTGAAGGACGACAAAAGCTTAGCGGAAGCTTTATGGAAGGCTATCAAGTCAGACATCATCGAGGTACACGAGCAAGCAGATCTGCTGGATATTTGCTATATTCTCTATGATATTGAGAATACTTGGATCATGAAGCTTCAGTATCCCTTCTACTGGGAGGTGCATCACTTGGGCAAGGTGGGTTCTGTATGCATTAACTCTCGATTCCAGATACTGACAATCTCAGGGCATTTTGTCTTTCAAGAAATCTTCGAATAAACTTAGGACGAAACTGCCCAAACCCCTGGTGGTAGCATCTGACCCGACTAAGGTTTTGCCTTTACCTCCTCCACCCCTTCCAAAGCCTGTAGCCCAACCACTTCGGATCTCCCTGAATGGTGCAGGAGTCGGAGCAGGAGCAATGAGACCTCCCAAGCGACCTCTTCCACAAGAGCCAACCCCCCACCCCGAAGAACGTCCCTCCAAGATGGTCAAACTGAGAGTCTCATCGCAAAAGGTCGAGGAGATTCTCAGCTTTCCGCCTAATCCAGCTCCGGTAGTCAAGCGGTCTAAGTCATCATCGACAAAGAGCGCTTCACCAGCACCACGACCATCTTCTGCACCAAGTGCTTCTTCAAATATATCAGCAAGTCCGGCACCCCCAACGGTTTCTACCTCTCCGGCGCCGCCAGCATCTACATCTTCAGTGTCCACAGTGGCTGGTGCTACGCAAGCAGTAAAGATCCGCAAGCCCTTGCCGGATTCGGTTCCTAGGGAACGAAAGCCTCTCCCAGACTCTGTTCCTAGGGAGAGAAAGCCTCTTCCAGATGCGGTACCTCGTCCACATGTTGAGCTACCATCTCCGGCAGCTAAACCAAAATTCATAATCAAGTTGAAAACACCAGCGGTGTCCCTTCAGGTCAAACCTCAAGTTCAACCTCAACCTCAGCAATAATCTCCCGTTTCTCTTTCTCAGTGGTCGTGATTGCATTGGCATTTAGCGAAAAGGCGTAATGGGAAGCTGCCAGGCGGCGGCATGGTCATTTGATGGAGCATGTACATTGTATTAGTACATATGCGTGGCGCGGATGAGTACCTGGATCTCGAGGGAGCAAGGATAGAGAGGTGCGATGTTTTGCCCGCGGTGGATTCCAGAGGGGCATGGTGCATGAAACGTGAAGAATCGAGCCAGATCTTCAATGTAGAATCCGGTTTGCTGTTATGTTGTGATCCTTTATGTGACCGTTTGCAATGATCGTGCTTGCCATCTTCGCCATTTCTCAACCAAAATAATGCACCCTACTCAGGACCGCGAACTCCCCACAACACCGCCCATCAATCCCAATCTCTCTTCCCTTGACTTCGCCTGCTGTGCTCTCGCTCGGTCACCAGGAAGCGGCCTCAGTTCGTCATTCGGATCCCGAATATTCTGGTTCTTATTCTGAGGTGTTCCTTGTGCTTGCATCTGGGCCTGGAGAGCGGCTTGCTCACGCATGTGGTTTTCTCGGGCGCGTGTATCTTCGTAGATTGCAACGTCTTCCGTGGTCAGGGTGATCGTGGTTGGCTTACGGCGAAGCATGTTGTTTGCTGTTAATATAGCCTACAATGGGAGAATTTTGCAGTACTAATTTGAAATGATTCAGTTGTGTTGCTACAAATCAGGTAGAGAATTGAGATCGAATTAGACACTCGTAAGTCGATGCTGAATTTGGATGTAGGACGGAGGAAGAGGGTTGTGAACGCGTGAAATCGTGTTGCGGTTGACGGGACAAGGCTGAGGCAGAAAACAAGGCCATAATTGTTCAAAGCCCGACCGGGAATTTTAATCCTCACTAAAACCACTCTAGAGGAGCATCCCCTTCTTCACATCTACAGCACAACATGTTCAAATGGCATGTCCATTCGGCCATTGGCCGTGGCAGGCCTGTTGCCAATGATTTGGGGAGAGTTGCAGATGGAATTGCAGCTTCACTCAGGCAATTTTCCATTTCGTTGTCACGGAGTGCCGAAGAGGACGGTACGTGAATCCCTTTTCTAAACTGAATCCAGTGAATAGACATGGTCAAGGGATAGTTGTTAATTGTATTTACAGATCGCCCCCAACCAACACGCTCGCAGAGATCAGCAGAAGCTGTGAAACAGGTATCCGATCTAGCTCCACCTCCAGCTCGTGGTATCGATGCTCGTGCCCTCGCAGCAATACCCCCAGAAGGCCTTAAGATCACCAGAGTTTTTGAGGATGTCAAACCAAGGGAGGGAGGAGGAAGCGTGCGTCCCCAAGGCAGAGGCAACTTCGGTGGCAGTTTCCGCACTGGAGCCCCAAGAGGAGCTCGTGTGGGAGCTCGTGGTGGATCACCCCGAGCAGCTGGGCGTGGAGGACAGAGATCAGGACGAGGTCGAGGCCGAGGGCGGGGTGGGAAACGTGCGAAACCTCAGAAACAGAAAGAGAGTCTTGAGGAATTTGTGGAGCATCCTTTGACAGAGAAAGAGGCTGCGTATCGAGATGGTCACGAGCAAGGATTTTTAACACCTTATGAACCGACTGTGAGCGCACAGTCCTTGGCTAGACATGGACCACCTGTCATTTCGAGTCCAAGGGGGATTGCAGAATCGATTGTGTACAAGATGCAGGTTGCAACGGATCACCCCGGGGCTCACTTCGATTATGGACGGAATCATCTGATGAGAATACAACGTGGACCCGGCACGCTCTTTGAGAACGAGGAAGAGAGAGCGAAATTACAAGAGTTCAATCAGCAGGCAGGAAAGAAGCGTGCGGAGGAGATGGGTGTACCGTACGAACCGGAATTGAACGAATTTGGGGGTCTTTCCGAAAAAGATCAAGTGAGAGCGTTGAAGGAGTGGGTTGCAGGACAATATGTCTTCCCAAAACCAACAGAAGGGGGAGACATATTGGGCCAGGTGGCAGGCTATGCGAGGAGGAATGAGACGTATCTCCCTGATGATACACGAAAATTTCAAGAGAAGCTGAAATCACTCTTGCCAGCTTCAACAACCCAGACCAGAACAGCAACGAAGCCCAGGACAGGTCCTATTTAGGAACCCTCTATGATTAGTGTAGTTGTATGATACAGAAGGTTTGTTATAATGTACAAATCTTGTAGACTACAAGCTCATGCCTGCTCCATATTTTTCCGTGCCGCATCTACAGACTTCTTCACATCAGTCACCCCTTTCTCCACAATTTTTTCCATCTCTTTGTGTGCCTTCTTCAAGTCATCTGGCCGTACCGCCTTTTTAAGCTCCATAGCCCTTAATCTCTTCTGCATTGCTCCTCGGGCATTTCTAATCCCAATATTGGCTGTCTCCCCAGCCTTGCTCGCAGCTGCTAATGCCAGATCCCTCGACTCTTTGGTTGGCGGTGGAATTGGTACATTCAACTGCAATCCATTCTGAGCATCAGGCTGTGGTTGAAGGTTCAGATCCTTCGACCCCTGAATCGCCGACACAATAGGCTTAACATGCTATTCTCTCATCAGCAGCTCTTCCTTAAATCATGACTCCCAGAAGACAAATTACCTCCTTCTCCCCAACCAAAATCATCAAAATCCGCCCCCCTTTCGGCAGAACTTGTGCCAAATCCCCTAACCGCTCGCTAGCTTTGCTATCCTTGATTAAATGAACTCTCAGATTCTCCAACACTTCTGGATTGAATCTGCCTCCTGTCCGTAACTTCGAAAGATCATTCTTCAGCTTGTCAAGAGCTTTTGATATTCCCTCTTCAAGGGTTGTAAAATCGTACGGGTCTTCTACGAATACGCTTTCTTCTTCGGCTGCCTCCTCTTTCTCTCTCTCTGCGCGCGACTTCTTTTTCAAGAGTATAGGATTGCTTGAAAAGTTTCTGCGCCCATTAAAAGGTCTTTGGGCGGGTTTTAGGGGGTGGGATGTGCTCAAGGAGGTTGTCCGAATACTAAGAAGTCAGAAGAGCCAATTGAGTTTCGGCATGCATAATTACACAAAAAAACATTCAATTTGAGTTGCAGCTTTCGATAGAAGCTGTTTCGGCGCATTTGCGCGTATTAATAGTCTTGTATGCATGGTTTGTTTGTTGTGAAGGTTGCTTCAGGAGCTCCAAACAAAATTTCGCGACTGACAAGGCCGCTAAAACCTCGCCTCTCAGCCTTCCCTCATCGACAACGTGCGTGGCAACATGGCAACACTATTCCCACAAAGAAACGGACACATTCTCCCAACTTCCAATCAACTTATGCAGAATGGGCTCACAAGGACAGGAACCCTCAAAACCGTTCCGTTTTCTCGACCTCGCCCCTGAAATACGACTTAAAATCTATGCAATGATAGCAACTTCCCCGCAATCTCACATCGACATCTCCTCGCCTTGCAGCTCACCACATACGTACTTCCCGCATGCCCTGCTCCTAACATGCACACAAATATACCACGAACTTAGACCCCTTTACTTCACAACCAACGCCTTCTCCGTAACAGTCTTACGCCGCAACGAATCCTGGTCACATCTCCTCACGCCATCCTTCCTCGATAATAGGCGCCAGATCCGCTCACTCCGCATAAAGATAGTCCGCTGGGGGACGAAAGATTTCTTCTGTTGTTCCTTGATACCGGCTCTGGAAGACTGTATCCTCAATGGGCGGCTGAGAGAATTGGAAGTGGTGATTCGGGATCAAAGTGTGAACCATGCGTTTCTGGACTCCTTAAATGATGATTCGAGCAAGGAGCATCAGAGTTGGAGGATGTTAAGGAAGTTGTTGATGGATCCATATTTGGAGAAAGTGAATTTGAAAGGAGGCCGGTTCAGTGTCATAAGCACCGTGGTTGAAGGGATGGGAGGCGATGTTTGGGATTTGGAGGGTTGTGAAGATATTAGTTATTTACTTGCAAAGGCTGGGGATGAGCAGGATAAGACTTTGATCATGGTAGTATGAACAAGCACTCGCAGCGAATGAAAGCCTTGCATTCCATACCCACACCACTAGGGGTTGTCAGAATTGGTGGCGCAAAGCTGGGTTTCAATGTTCTATAAGTTATGGAACATTCGTAAACCGATGAGCCATTACCTTTCAAATTGTTCCTCAGATCAGGGAACATTGAAAAGAGCAAAATGGTAGTTAGGCTCTAAATGTCCCTCGAGCTATAGCACATTGAAAGCCAGTATTGCGTCACGAATTCTGACACCCACTGGTGCACTGTCATTCGAACAGCGTTCGTACATCCATTTTGAGAGCAGTTTCACGAGTCGACGTTTCTTCAGAAAGTTTTGAAACCACTCAGGGAAGGGACGGCAAGTTTTGACAGTTTCTTCAATTTGATTAACGAACCTATCTCCCTAGTCTACAAGCGCGCTGTATGCCCGTAGAAAGAGAGAAATATACCTGGATCACAAAGTAGCCAGATCACCAATTTGCAAATGACTTTTTATGAACCCAGGCGAAAAGAGCCAGAAACCAGATGGGCCATCCATGCCGTAAAATCATGCATCAACAACCTTCCCAATTGCTCCATTTATTCTGCAGGTGTAGGGGTAATCTAGCGGGTTGACATCTGAAATTCCACAGTCAGTATAGGTTTGAATCAAGAAATGTCAAACGTGCAAAAAGTAGGATGACGTTGCTCGAGGAGAGACGGTAAAAATGTTCCCCCACTAGCAAGCCATCCAAAGAAGGAAATAAAGATACTCACAGCCTTGGTGACCACACGCTTCAAGGCTAACTCCTTCTTCTTCAAGTCATCGGAAGTAGAGTCCTCCACCTCAAGTTGGGCCATGGCATCGCTAAGTGCTGACTCAATCTTATCCTTGGTTCCACGCTTAAGCTTGAGAGACATCGTTGGGTCGGAGACGATTTCCTCAACTCTTGAGATGTAAGACTCGAGTTGTTGCCTAGCCTCGAACTTCTTGCTGAAAGCCTCGTCGCTGTTCTTGAACTTCTCGGCGTCTATTGACAGTCAGCACAGGGTCTATCGGATACATATCGAGCTGCTAACCATTGATCATGCTCTCAATCTCACTCGACGAAAGCTTGCCGACAGAGTTAGAAATGGTGATGTTGGCGCTGCGTCCTGAGGTCTTCTCAGTAGCAGTGACCTTGAGGATACCGTTGACATCGACCTCAAAAACGACCTCGAGAACGGCATCCCTATGACATGAGTGTTAGTATGCATGTTATTGCTATCTTGGATGGGAAGGAATTCACTAACCCTGCCTTCATAGGAGGCTGTCTGTTGTCAGCTTGTGCTCTACGTGATAAGGGGGATGTTAAGACTTACAATAGGAGCAAGAGTGAACTCTCCAAGAGAGGTGTTATCCTCGCAGTTAACACGCTCGCCCTGGAAGACGGGGAATTGGACAGTTTGTCTACAGAGGAACTCGGAGTTAGTATTACTTCTTCTGGATAGTTTACGAGGATTTTTGAGGAAATCTCAAGAGAACACTGACTGATTGTCTGCAACGGTCGTGAAGGTTCGTTTCTTAATAGTCGGGACAGTTTGACCGCGGGGAACGACCGGGGCAAAGATGTTACCCTCCATGGCAACACCGAGGGAAAGAGGGACGACATCCAAAAGGAGGAGATCAGCGGTATCGGCTGAGGTGGCCTTTCCGGAGAGAATACCAGCTTGGACAGCAGCACCATACGCGACTGCCTCATCGGGGTTGATGCTCTTTTCAAGCTTCTTACCATCGAAGAAATCGCTCAGAAGCTTTTGTATCCGTGGAATACGGGTAGATCCACCAACAAGGACAATCTCGTCAACCTTGCTCTTGTCGAGGTTGGCATCCTTCAAAACCTGAGCAACTGGCTCCAAAGTTCCATTGAATGCCTTAGAGTTAAGGTCCTCGAAACGAGCACGGGTGATCTGGGCGTTGAAGTCCTCTCCGTCGAAAAGGGAATCGATCTCAACAGTAGTTTGGGCACCGTTGGAAAGAGTTCGCTTGGCACGTTCGCAAGCAGTTCGGAGACGTCTCAGAGCACGGGGATCATTGGACATATCCTAGGGTTGAAATCGTTAGTAAATGCTGGATGCTGCTGATAACTAGACCAAAGATATAAACGAATCGCAAGAAAAGTCTCTAACCTTTTTTGTCTTGCGTTGGAATTCCTTCTTGAAGTGCTCAAGCAGGTTAGTGTCGAAATCCTGACCTCCCAAGTGGGTATCACCAGCAGTAGCCTTGACAGTGAAAACACCACCCTGGATGTTGAGGAGGGAAACATCGAAAGTTCCACCACCGAGATCATAAATCAAAACATTTCGCTCCTTGTTGGACTTTCCGGCACCGAGACCGTAGGCAATGGCAGCAGCAGTTGGCTCGTTGATGATACGGAGGACGTTGAGACCGGCGATCGCACCGGCATCTTTGGTGGCTTGACGTTGGTTGTCGTTGAAGTAGGCGGGAACGGTAATAACAGCCTTAGCGACCTTCTTGCCCAGCTTAACTTCGGCAACTTCCTTCATCTGTAGAAATTGGGGGGTTAGCGGCGAAATTTTCATTTTCAAGGAAGAAGCGTACCTTGGTCAAAACCATGGAGGAGATTTCCTGAGGTGAGAAAATCTTGTTCTCCCCAAGATACTCAACCTCGACCATAGGGCTACCATCTTGGTCAATGACCTTGAATGGCCACGACTCGATACTTCAACAATTTAGCCAAGTGCGTCTTAGGGGAGGAGAGCCGGGAGCATGAAACATGCCCTCAGACAGTGGAATTGGGAGCTCTGAAGATGGAGTAAAGAGATATGTGCCTTACTCCTTCTTGACTGTGGGGTCATCGAAGCGGCGTCCGATCAATCGCCTGCAGCCTCGGATTAGTTTGAAAGTTCCCAAAGCAGGAAAACAACTGGAGTTTGCAAAGTGCTTACTTGATATCGAAGATGGTATTTCTTGGGTTCATGGCAGCCTGGTTCTTTGCGGACTCACCGATCAAACGTTCCTTGTCGGTGAAGGAGACGAATGAAGGTGTCGTGAAACTTCCCTGCTCGTTGGCAATGATTTCCACATTAGTTCCTTCATAGTTGGCAACTAATTTCTGTCAGTCACATGTGTCGATTGTTGTTTTGTTTGCGCAAGGCTTCGAGGACGTACCGCAGGAGTATGTGGTGCCTATCAACGAAAAAAAGTTAGCGGGGCTTTAACTTGGATAATGTGTCGCTATTTTGCAGCGACAGTGAAACTTACCAAGATCGATACCGATCGCGCCTTCGTAGACCTCGTCAGCCATGATGGATGTGTTTGTTTTGGCTTCGATTGAGAAATTTGAAGACTGAGGGTCTTTGGCGGGATGGTGAACTTTTCGAGATTGTGGAAACTTTTTTTAGCTCCATTTTTAGGAAGCGATGCTCGGGCGTACATGCCTAGATTTTAAGGCATAAACTTAAGAACGGCCTCGCCCCCCTTTTTGTCACGACTCAAGAACATGTCCTCTGTTGCCAAGGAGAGATTAAATGTACTGTCCCTGTCCTGACAACTCTCGGGATCATCTGAGCTTCTCAATACCAAACTATTTTTACAATCGGCCATCATGAGCACGTCAACAATCAACAATCTCAACACTTCTCAAGAGTACCCGATTCACAAATTTGCCTTAATCTCACTTCACCAAACCCATATACAGGAGACCTCATCATGAAATGCAATTGCTCTATCTGCTTGGAAAGCGGCGCTACCTGGCCCAACCTGAACTGGGAAATTTCAAGTTACTCACACCAGTCAAGACTATACACCCTCACAGGCTATACCTGCAACACAAATAATGTTCATTATTAGTTCTGTTCCGAGTGTGGTGTGAGGTGCTCCCTAAATTAAATTTACGAACTCGATGGTCAAGAGATAGGGATTTCGAGAATCTTCCTATCGACGTTTGAATCAATGAGAGGGGAGAAGACGGGCAACCATCGCCAAATCTAATATATGTCAAGCTAAAGTACTACGCGAACAGGGATGATTAAGGCAAAGGGCTTGTAGATAACCCATATATTCGCACTATATAGTAGGAGTTCGCACGTGGTTCCAGGGGAAGAACCTACCTTAATCTCAGCAGATTCATTCACACAGTCACGGGAAAACGAAATTAAGAATTGGGTTTCTCAAGCAAATTACATTGGTAGCCTAACCGCAACGCTCTCTCTTCTTGTGCCAGAACTGCTATGCTGCTAGTGTACAACGCCTAATGTGCCTAGTCCACGTTCTGTGACTATGAGCAATGTCTTCCTCCATGTTACGCCGTTGAGGTCCGCCCCTAGCAAAATGACGCCGTATGTACAAGAATTACTCCTTCAAGACCTCATAAGATTAGCGAAAATGGTTATTTTCTCCAGTTCTACTTCCTGACCGCTAACAGGCTTGGCGGCACCTTTAGGAACTGCGGCAATTAGCTCAACTTCAATCCGATTCACGCCAGGCAAAAGCCGAGCCTCAAAAAGAGGGTGCCGCTGATCGACTGAATGACCAGGAATGGTGGGCATAGCAGGAAGCCTTATCGTTCCACATGTAACAAACAACTTGAATTGGCGTTCCAGGAGAGAGGCTGCAATGGCTGGCTTAATCTGGAGATAGTAATGGGTTGAGGGAAGGTTTATGGTAATGGATTGCTGAGCCATTGTGGGAGATGGAGGAAGATCCATTCGGAAATGGCGAGAGATGTTAAGACCTGGGTGAGTGGCGAGACTAAGGTTGGTGATCATGGCATCGGAAGCAGCTGGGAGGGTCAGTGAGATATCACCAGCAACAATCTGGAAGATGGCTTACTTTTACCAGGTTGTCTCCATTTGGAATCAAAGCTAGGATTTGGGGGTTGGTATGGGGGTTGATGGCTGAAAGACTGAGCATATCCTCCCTGCGAAAACATGTTCTGAGGACCAGGCGTCGATGGTGGTGGCATACCGTTCCCAGATAAACCAGGGGTCGAGACAGCCTGGCTGCCTCCTCGAAAGCTGTTATAACTCGGTTGCAGTGCAGGGGAGTTCCGAGCAGCATCTTCATTCTTGACTAGTGCAGAAGTTGAAGGTGTAGGAGATGGTACTGAGCCAGACATGCTACGCGCCCGCTCAAGCTGCTCAAGAGTTGGGACTGGAGTTGCAGATGAGTGAGCCCCGCCAAAAGGGTTTCGACGACTTGATCCATTCGGTGCCGTTCCGTTCGCCCCGTTCGTCTGTGGTGCTAGCTGTGGAGCAGGGGAATCAGCGGGACTTGCCCTGCTCCCTCCAAATTTGAGGGTGATCTTAGGGCCAGGTTCGGGCATCTTTAATTTGATCTTTGGACCGGCAGGATCTGGTACAGCGGCTTTCGCCTCTGAAAGTAGTTTCTTGAAGGATGACTGAAAATTATCAGCAACCATGCGTACGAACAAATCTTCAAGACTAACCTGCAATTCCTTTGCCAGTACAGAGATGTCGCTACCATCTTCGTTATAGACAAATGCATTTCGCCACAGATAGCTCGAAGCTTCTTCGAAGGCGGCCCAACTCTTGAATTCAGAAATACCAGTTGCAGCTTGTTTGCCACGGACGCCTTTTACACGTTTCCGGAGCATCGTAAGATCAATTGGATTAGGAATAACTTTGTAGTAGTCCTCAAGTTCGTCTCGGGTTGGAAGCTTGATAAAAGGCTGGAACATTGCAAATTTATCACTGTTACGGTTAGTCAATAATGTGTAAGGGCAGGGAATTGTTGGCTTGCTTACTCGTCAAACTCCTTGACATTTATTAACTCATCCACGAGTTTCTCTTGAGCTTGTTGGAAGGTAAGTCCTGAGAAATTGATTCCCGAATAACGTGGTTCTGATAAAGCAGGTGTATTACTCGATGTCCGAACCTGGCCTGGAAGACTCTTAGGGCGGCCTTTTGGTTTCTTAGCAATAGACTGAGGTTCCACTTCGTTATCGGGTTCGCCTTCTGCATCCATATCACTGTCAGGTCCCTCCATCGGGGTTGGCGTGTCAGGTATCGGGGTCGGAAATGCTACATATCCAGGCGTCTTGTACGCTGGGTTGTGCCTGACCATGAAATTACTCAAGGCTTTCCGAAATCGCTCAGCATCTTCAGCGATCTCGGATCCCTTCTCATTGTATTCCTTTGCGTTTGCGATCATTCGCTTGAAGTAACTTTCGAGACTCGTCAGGTTCGGGAACTCACGCCGGTTCAGCTTAGCTTCGATGGTGTCAAATGCAATGGGCATCTTGATAATTTGGTAGTAGTCGGGAAGCTGCCGCTTGTTGGGGAGAGTAAGGAAATTCGTGGAAATGAGTCGGCCACTAGAGAGGATCAGTCATTATTCGATGCTTACAGAGAGTACGCGTGTGAATCAGCAGATCGAATGCAGGGAATCAAGGAAGCTTCGGGTGATGAGGATAGTGCACAGGATTGCCAGCCTGTACCCGTTCACGCGGCTGGTGGTAATGATGTAGTCGTCGCAAAAGAATAAAAGGGGGTGAGACGTACTGTTTATCGATGGTCTTTCGGAATTGCTCCAACAATTTCAGACCTATTGTGGTAGTAGTTTCTGGTGTTTCTCCTTGCGAGAGATCAATGTGGTCCTTGTTCACTGTCAGCCTTGCCGTCTTCAACAAATGCGGAGTCTTGACGGGTGGTGCAGTGCCATGAACCTTCGGCGCGCCGCCTCAAGACCCTGCGACCATCACCAATGCTCAAAAATAACGATCGCAATTGCGGATGGTCGCAACTCTTGACAAGCGACCCGAGAGATGACTTACATTAGGGAGCTTTCTCCTCTTTGATGCGCGCTCGTCCAAATCCTCTGCTGCTCCTCCACTGTTAACCTTGCGCTTGTCCATCCTTTCCCTGGCGTGCACGGCACCAACTCCTCTTTCCCACTTCAATAATCGCACGCGCAATAGATTTCCTCCCGATCTTGTCGATTTTATAGTGGCTTGGGGACGGTTGGTGGGTGATGGCGACGCGATTGATTTGCGCGTGGAGGTTTTGACCCTTGTCGTTGGCGAGATTCTAACCCAGGACGAAAATGAGAGCGTCGAAACTGCTGGACAAATAAAAGTGTCCACAAGGACTTGCTTAAAGTAGTACTCAACGAATCCTATTAATTTATTTCGTCGTGAGAATGCGCTGCTCGATCTACGAACAGCAGTTTCATTGAATGTGTCTGCCAACTTGGCTTGATCTCCCAGTTCGATTTAGGTCTCCACTCTTCACGTGACGAGGCTGCCCGCCCATTGTTGTTTTCTATTGCTTCCGATCAAGGTATTGTTTAGCTACCACCCTCCACGAGCACCACGGACTTTACGAACACAATACGCTGCCAATTGCCCCTGCAGGGCCTCTCTCGTGTTCTGCTGCTCGCTCATCATCCGCTTGCACATTCCGTTCTCCCACAGCTTCACAAGTCCAGAACCAGACGGACTATTGCCAAACTCCTGCCACAGAAACAAGAGCTTCCCTACCGCGTTTTCTCACCGTACTTGCTCTATTCGTCTCAGACAATCGACCGATTGGCTTTTATTGCCCCAAAGCTTTTGGAACAGCCACCGATATTGAGTTTCTAGAGGATTAGGAACAGCTACGTCGCGTGCCGCCCTGCCCCGCGATTTGTTTCGTCCACTTCCTCGAGCAAGCTTGACTGCAGTTGGCCAATACAAAATGTCGTCGGACTTGGACTACAGTCGACGGAACAAAGTTCCAAGGGCACTTAGTGAATCAGAGAAGGCACGGTTGGAGGAGTTTATTGACTCCATTCATTATTCTGCAAGGTGAGTGGCCCATTCGAGAGGCGCGACACCAGCCGGCTCCGTACCCGGTGAATCAGTGCTTACTCCTCTGATAGATACTCTGATAACGAATACGAGTACCGTCATGTGCAGCTCCCGAAAAATATGCTAAAGGCAATCCCCAAAGACTACCACGACCCATCGAAAGGCACTCTGAAGCTATTATGGGAGGAAGAATGGCGAGCACTGGGGATCACACAGGTGCGATTATAGCAGGTAGACATAGGAGGTATTGGCTAACTATCTTCTAGAGTCTTGGATGGGAACATTATGAAGTACACGAGCCAGAACCGCACATACTTCTCTTCAAGTAAGCCTTATTCACTTAGCCGTACTATACCTTCTCTGACATGAACTATAGGAGACCAATCAACTATGTTCCACCAGGCCAATAGACAAAATATGGAATTTTGCCTGATCTGAATTTGCTGGCGTTCTACAGACAAGAGCCTCCAAACCATGGCGTATGCTTTGATGATGTTACGTTTTATGTCTCTCTGACATCCACTTCACGGCTCCCGGCTGCTCCTTCGCGTCCTAGATTAGGGTCACTTGGTGTCTCCACTCGTTTCGATATTTTTCGGATTGCCCGGGGACTTTCTTCAGGAGTTGGTCTATTAGCAGCGAGAGTAGAGTCATTGTAAGATATGGTTTTGTTTTCTGTGGATAAATTCAGCAAATACTTCAAAGGCTCGCAAATTAGGGGTGATAAGTGCTTGCCATGAACGGAGGCTGGTGGGGATGGTTCAAGGGCTCTATCGAAACAAAGGTGTTTGCATTCCTTTCGAAATCATTCCACTCCCCAATACAGCTCTCAATTCAATCCGGCCCATGCTGAAATAAGACTCCGTCTGGCAATCTTTATCCAAGAAAACCACTACGTGAGACCATGCGGGCCATGTCACGTTTTTTTCTGCTACCTTATGGAGGTGGCGGGATAGAAAATCTAAATTGGGATCACTTCAGGGACCATTTGCCAGTGGCTCAGCGGTGGCGCTACGCTACTGTATCGCGGCCGCAGTGCTAATTGTAATCGGACCACCACGCCAAAACTGACAGATATACCGAAACCTTTCGTGCTTTGCAATCATCATCCTCTGCCCTCTGCACAATTTTCAAAACTTCCCATGTCCTTACCTGTACAAAGATGCAACTATGATCATATGATCTTTTGCACATAAAAGCTAATCCGTTCTTGCCATTTTCTTTGATGGGCACTTACCTTGCTGGAGTCTTCAATAAACTTCTGCCCTTTGAATCGCAACCGGGGGCGCCCCGCACTCCCATTCATTTCATTGTCCAAAAGCTGGCTAAAATCGCATAATACCAAGGATAAAGTCCAAGTGCCAGGTGTTTGAAAGTAGCCATGAAGTCAGCTGCGCGAGTATTTTATCTTGCTGTCTTCACCTTACTTGGGACCTCTCACGCCACAGACTCCAAAGCTGCATCAAAGTCCCAGCCTCCTGGACCAGATGTTTGTGCGGTATGCTCTTCTTCTCTTCTACCAGGCATACCTTTCTAATGCCATTACTCAGATCTCACCGAAAGCAATCGTCTCAGACGCATGCGCCTCCTACTCTACTCTCGATGAGCTCAACCGGGACCTTCGGCCGTCTCTCGTTGACATTACTCGAAATACCGACTTCTTCTCATACTACCGATTGAATCTATTTGGAAAGGAATGTCCTTTTTGGAATGATGCCAATGGTATGTGCGGTAACATCGCCTGTGCCGTGAATACTCTAGACAATGAGGAAGACATCCCTCCAGTATGGAGAGCTGAAGAATTGGGAAAGCTAGAGGGACCAAAGGCGGGCCATCCAGGGAAACGATTACAAGAAGAGCGAGGTCCGAAGAAACCATTGCAAGGAATGCTAGGTGAAGACGTTGGAGAGAGTTGCGTTGTAGAATACGATGATGAGTGCGACGAACGGGATTACTGTGTCCCAGAAGATGAGAGTGCTGGATCGAAAGGAGATTATGTGAGCCTAGTGGACAATCCGGAGCGATTCACAGGGTACGCAGGAGAAGGGACTAAGCAAGTTTGGGATGCCATCTATCGAGAGAACTGTTTTTCAAAAGCCTCCTTCCCAAAGTCGGCTTCCCTTGGAACCTCAGCATTTCCTCAGCGTGGTCCAGCTGCCAATGAGCTTCAAAATGTAATGCGAGAACACGGCAGGCAACTAGCCCTGGAGGAGCACCAAAAACGACAGCCGAACACTCCGTTTGTCACAGAGAGTGGTCTTGAGCATGAGGATGAGTGCTTGGAGAAGCGTGTATTTTACAGAGTGGTGTCAGGCATGCACACCTCTATCAGCACCCATCTTTGCTGGGACTACTTGAACCAAACTACTGGCGAGTGGGGACCGAATCTTCAGTGCTACAAAGACAGACTTCATGGGTTTCCAGATCGAGTTTCCAATTTATACTTCAACTATGCGCTCGTGCTACGAGCCGTAACAAAACTTGGTCCGTACCTCAAGGACTACACATTCTGTTCTGGAGATCCTTGGCAAGACCGTATCACCAAACAGAAGGTCCAAGCTCTCACCTCTAAAGCTGGAATCGCACCCCAAATCTTTGATGAGAGTCTTATGTTTGTCAATGGTGAAGGTCCCAGTCTGAAGGAGGACTTCCGCAACAGATTCAGGAATATCAGTCGCATTATGGATTGTGTTGGATGTGACAAGTGCCGACTCTGGGGAAAACTCCAGACTGCTGGATACGGAGCTGCTCTGAAGGTTCTATTCGAGTTCGACAACAACTCCGACGACATCCCGATGTTGAAAAGAACCGAGCTGGTGGCTCTATTCAACACTTTGGCTCGGATTTCCAGCTCATTGGAAGCAGTCAACAGCTTCAGGATAATGGTTGAGAAGGAAGAGACTGCCGAGGAAAGCGAAGGTCATCACCACATCATGCCGAATCGGATACTGAAGCCTCACAACGTGATGCCTGATAAGCCATTCACAAATCCTCTCGAGGATGATTATGTGGACCACGAGCGAGAGGAAGCTCTGCGGAGGAATAGACTTCCAGAGAACGCTACCCTCACAGACGAGATCTACTCAGAATTAGACCTCATTTGGAGGGTCTCCAAATATGTGATCCGGGGCTGGGTCCAGTTCCCTGTCAAATTGTAAGCCACCTCTTATCACGAACATTTTGGTGTGCTAATTCTTATATTAGATGGCAAATCCTCATTCTCGAAGCATCAAGACTTTGGGAGTTTTATGTTGGACTGCCAATAAGCCCGAGGTCATGGCATATAAAGAGGCCCAATCTTGATGAACTCTGAAGCATCTGTTATGGAATGGCGTTTAGGATCATAAATGCATAATCGGGTGGAGTTTTTGATTTCGCAATATAGGCCTATTGTGTCAAATCCCAATTGACTTTAATCGCATCATCGAGTTGCGTGAAGTCTTGCAGCTGAAATAGCATCTACTTCATCCTATAATAAGATTTTGGTAAGGCATAGTTGCTTCGCCTGTGGGCCTAGTCGTCCCCTTTGCGGGGAAACCTATTGTCAATGTCACAAGCCAGCTTTGGGCACTTCAATCGTTACCTTACTGTGCTCGTGTGAAGACTTTGTATATCCAGGGACGGTTCAAATGTCACAGAGTTTCATGAATAATTGAGACTTAACTCCTACCATTGCCCGAATTTAATCGAGAACATTAGGTATTCGAGGCGCTGTCTATATAGTCTTACATCACAACCGAACCTAAATAATGAAGTAAGGATCTCCCACCACCCCCCACTCTGTAATGACGAGTTGGGCATGTTAAAGACCGCATTCACTAGATGCGCAGTCCCTGTCTTAGCAAATGCTGACCAGCTCTTAGGAGATGCTACAGTACATGAGAGTTACGATCTCCTAGTAAAGTCTCGGAAAGTTGATTAAGGGACGTGGATTTAAGAGGCACTGCTGCATCCGTATTTATCGTTCGAGTAACACATGTACCTGTTGGATTTCACTTGTGGTAAAGCAATTAAAATATCTTGATTGCCAGCTTTACAGTAGAAACTCAGCTGCTTTTTGATCTTAGTCTTCATCAGTACTTACGAAGTAGTCACATAATATACAACAGATTATCAAATTCCAAATAACCCCTTTCCAACAGAGACAGTCCTAGGAAGAGAAATGTTTGTGACGAGATTACCCACCTTTGACTTTATTTCCTCAATCTTGACCTGGATTTGAGAAAGATCCTTCATGTGATCCGTTACCATTGCTTTTGTGAGCTCCTGAAGCTCAAGGCCAGGTTCTGTCAAGGTCCATGCTATGCTAATATGAAAAGAAACAGAAACATCCTTCATATCATCCCAGAAAGTCTTCAGCGTTTTCTTGGATGTGCTTTTCCTCTTAAGATCCCTGGCGGGCATGGGAAGTGTTGTATAAAGAGCAGGCTGACCGTATTCTTGGACGACCTGGTTGCTGAGATGAAGTAGTTTGTTAAGTTCATCAAATTCAGGCTTTTGAAGTCGTAGAACGAGGAACCAACGAGTCTTTTCAAAATTCGCAACCCAGTCAAGGCCAGCAAAGCTGATGTTGAACCTGCTAGGTTAGTCACATGTTCAAAACCCCCTGAGACGGAGACTGACATACGGTCGGATACCGGACGATTTGATTGCTGATTGAAGTGAATCCACAAAGGAATCCTTCTGCTCAGTAGCAAATCCGATGGGTCGGGAGAGACTGATGTGAAGGGGCAATGGCGCACCGAGATCACTGGTCAGGAAGGAGTGGATTTCCCCCTCTTCACCCACGGGCGAAAATTTGCCTTTCAAAGTCGAGATCACATTGGTCAACGGAACATACTCTGCAGTCGACGGATACCCTCGATCGAGTCAGCAGTGTTCATTGACAAGGAGATGCTAAACGGAACTGGACATACACTCGATGTAGAGATGGGTCGGCCAGTTGCCCTCAATATGCGGAGTCACTCTTTTCCTCCCTCCATGCAAGCTCGGATCATCTCTCGTACTGACTCTCGTTGTTGATGCATACAAGTCATAGAACTTAGAAGGTAATGGCGGGAGGTCTGGGGAAGTATCCTTGTCGCGTTTACGCTTCAAGGGCAAAGTAGTCTGGTCCTTCGAAGGTGTGCTCTGTTCTTCATCGGAAGAAGGGTAGTCGACTAGAGCCATGTTTAGCAGAAATCTCCTGCAGACATGGTCTCGATCTCAAAGTGTCCCTGACAAATAGCTTCAGGAATAGCCTGCCGTTTGTTTTGTTGCTGCACATATGACAGGCTATCACGATCACGATCGAGGCTGAAGTTCGCTTAAGCTTTTTCTATTTTTAGCTGGGCTTCATTGGGTGTTTAGTGCCAAATCAAGGAGAACAACCAAGATTCAACGCTACCTAGCTGTGGATCATAAAATAGCGCGTCTACTCGCCGTCTAATCCGAAGCCTCACACACCGTCTACAACTTTGGGGTGGGCGTGAATGTAGACGAGGACGAGTTCCTACCCGTACAGGACTGGCAGTGCGTGGCCAGACGTAAGTCCAGTGGATCCGCTTTCCTCTGATTTCTGTACTTGTAAGGGGGAAAGTTGCAGCCAGCGAATGACGTAGTGTGACCCCTGCAATCGGAGGCCGGTTGTGCCTGCAATTGCGTACCCACCCCACCACCACCGCGAGCACAACACATCCGAACTTCCAGGCAGCTCTTTCTCACTCGCTTTTTCTTCCAAGTTATCTCACCCTTCAAATTCTATTTGGTTGTCTAACACACATCGATCGCTTCTTCTCAAGCTCATCAGAGATTCAAAAATGGACGCTCCTTCAGAAGACAAGCAATGGGTAAGCTTCCCGCAAGCTCGCATAACATAACAAGGATCCAAGCTTGATGGCATGCCGATCATACATCATTCGATCATTTCTAAGTTAGCTAAACAGGCCTCCAAATATCTTCTGGATCCTTTAACAGATCCTAAGCCCAGTCAAGAAACTGGTCCTGGTAGCCACTTCAACCAAGCACCTTCTACCTCTAAAGGACCTGCGTTCAGCAGCAACTCAAAAACTCCTTCCGTTTCATTGTATCCAACACCCCCAACCTCCGCAAGTCCTACCAAGGCCTCCTTCCATCCATCCAATCCATACTCCTCGTCCTCTTCCTCCCACAGACAAGCAGCATTTGGAGGATATTCTAACGCCGGACCGAGCCGGAAGAGCACTGACGAATCCGTGAGAAACGGTAAAGGACGGAGAAGAGGCAGTTCATTGGGAGAACGATTTCCAGGTAAAGATTTTTCTTCAGCTCTACTAGTCCAGCAAATATCGAACATCCGAAGCTAACGACGTCCAGGCGACATGTCTCACCGACCTCTGGATCAGTTGCGGAAAGAAGCTAAAGCGGCCGATCGTGCCCCCCATTTGAAGAAGAAGCACATGCCAGGAGCTGATGTCATTGACGTCCTTGACAGATCTATGGTTGGAGGAGCTTATCACCACGAAGGACCATATGATGCAACACTATTAGCACGAAACACAAGCTATCAAAGCTCGCCAGTAGAGGCAACGAGGGGAATAAACGCCGAAGCTATCCGAGCAACGCCGAGAGAAAATATACAAGATTCACTTGTCAAGCATGTACCATTGCAAGGTACAGCTGTCATCCCACCGGGAATGGAAGGTCATGATGGTAGACCAATGCAGTACGAGGAAGGCGCTGATTTAATGAGGGAGGCGGATGCACCGGGCGGTGCTTACAAAAGATGGGAAGGCGTTGTAAGCTTTCCAATGACAATCCTCACCTAAATTACTAACATTCCGAAGAAATATCTCCCGGAAGACTACAAAGGGAAAGGAGAGCCTTCGTTCTCAATTGAGAAGGCCCTGAAAGACCATAAGGGAGATCACCGACGAATTCTTGCAGAAGACAACTCTTACGAAATGCAACCCCAAAGTGGACCGTCGTCTTCTCGTCAGCGAAGTGCCAGTGGAAGTCATCACGGAAACGACATAAACTATTCTCCATCTGAAGACCAGGTGCGAAGAAGCAACACGACCGGACGACGTGTAGGCGAAGGTTTGAAGAGACGATTTGGAAGTTTGAGGAGGAGTAAGAAGACTTCTGAGCTTGAGGTTTGAACGAAGAGAATATGTAAAACGTCACCGCTTGGTCGATAAAAAGAACTTCGAGACCCGTTAACGGAAGCTGTACAGTACTTGGGATGGGAAGCAAAAAGGTCAATGTATAGTAATGACAAGGCAACCGCGAATAAATAGGTGGTGGGTGTTTGGGCGCGATAAAAAACGATTGCACAGCTGCTATTGGTCCATTTTTCCACGTCCAGTATTGCTATGGTTTTTTATAAACACCAGCGTCTTTCCTACTCAAGTCCTCAACCCTATTTTCAACACGAACTCGTACCCAATTTGTTATGCTAGTGCAGGTAGTGCCGGCAATAATATCGCTTCTTCCAAGGAGCTTTACATCTGTCAACTTCATATCTTCATAGCTTGTTGACCACTTCTGTTCAACACATCCTCTAACATCCAATACAACAGGGTCTCATCCTCGTCAATCACCAAGTGGCCTATGCTAGTATCAAATTCAAGAACGTAATTATGGTAGAGATAATGCTGATGACTAAATCGATCCGTTATCGAGTGGCAGATCTCGAGTGAGTAGGTTTGCTGTTCTAAGGAGCCGGAGTCCATGTGGCAGTTACGCGGAGTCGCAGAACCATGCTCTCATGCACCATTTCGCAAACGCGAAAACCCCCACGAACCGATCGGTGACCCTACCCGGGACCTGGAACACCTGGTGGTACGTCTACAGCCCCTCTCTTCACCGAGCTTGCGATGCACCAGGTAATAGTGTGTTCAGTGTTCACCAGACCAAAGAACGACGAGGACAAACCGCCTGCGAAGCCCCGGACCCTGTGCTGGGGTTAAGGGCGGGGTAGACCTTGTGAGTCAACCAATCTACAGTTCCATGAATTATTTTCACTAGCCGAATAATTGCCATTAAAATGCATTATTTGCTTTAGCCAGCGAATTAATCAAATGCCTTGGATTATCTGCATTCTGCTGAATTTCCCAGCGAAGCAGAAGGCCCGGTCGGACAGGTTAGCAATGCTGAGGGGAGTAATGCGGTGTAGGGTAGGCATCTGAGCATCTCTGACTTGGCTTGTGTTGGTTTACATTAGACTCTTTATTTGGGTGTGTGAGGATCATTGAAAGTTGGGTGTTCAGTACGAATGAGTGAGCAGTGTTGAAGAGAGGCATGTTTTGATCGCAAAGTTGAATGATAGAACTTTGAAATCGCCAAGAGCAGAAATTGGATGTGATTTGACTTTGATCTAAATTTCAGATTGCAGTTTTGAGGGGTCATGGCCTTCCTACTTCAATGTTTTGTTAAGAAATTAGTAAAAACGCCTTCCTGAAACTCCGTTGAAATATTTCCTCTATTGCTTCAAGAACTCCTCCCAATCCTCAAGGCCAGCTCATACCCAAGACGTTTTTCTGATGCAGGTAGTGTCTGCAATGGTACCGATTCTTCTGGAGGACCTTTCAAGTCAGTCGAGATCTTCCCTTACCATATGTAAGAACTCACTTTGGTGGCCACGTCGGAGATGCCTATCTCTGGTCAACCTCCATGTAGCCCATGCCAATATGGTACTTAAAATCCCAATGACGATGGTGAGAGCACCAATTATTAGGTTTACTTTGGTGTCGAGAGGGAGGCCCCGAGCAAGAAGGGGTACGGATGTCGAGGCTATTGGAGTGTTAGTCAGCGAGGCTGTCGAGAATGTACGGTACTGGTAAAGTGGCACAGTACCCATTTACTTAGTTGGTTGATACTCTTCGTTACAGATTGGTTGATTCGTGATTGGAGTTATATTAAGAATCGTAACTAATTAGCATGGACGACGAAGTTGAAAAGGATATGCCTTTAAATATAAGAAGAATCCATTCGGCAGTTCAAGGTCGTCTTGGGGGCGCGGGCCAGCCAACACGGAAAATCGGTCTTGTAAACCACATGTCGGGCATCTACGTTGAGGTACGGATGGGGATTCCCAGAAGTGACCATCACCACCTCCCACAACCCCCCCTCCCCCCACCCCCTGTTAGGCGGTGAAGCTTTTGGCCAATGAGGGATCGAAATTGCAACAACTCGCCCCATATATTCCCTTATCTAGCGATGGCAGAGCCAGGGGGGTGACGGTCACTTCTGGCAAGCCCCTTCCGTACCTCAACGTACTCGCAGTGCGTACCGCAAGCCACAACATGCCTGGATGGTGGATGCCCGGCGAGCACCACCAATGAGACGAGGTTCACTGCCACTTCTGCGCAATCTCCTCCAAACAGGGCATTTTCACAGGTCTCAGAACCAGAAGGAAATAGCTCAATAGGTAGGGGTAGCCATGATGTGGGGAATTGCTGGGATGATGCATCATAAAGGAAAGGGTAGGAGAGCCATGATATGGGGAGTTGCTGGGATGACGCATCTCAAATGAAAGAGTTAGGGAAGCTGTCATATGGGAGTTGCTGGGATGACGCATAGGTAAGGATATGGCTCAGTGCTATCTAGGAGGAGTAGCATGAATGAGGCGCCGTAAGCAAAATCCCAAGCAGCCAAGCAGAGTCTCGCGCAGCTACGTTATGAACGAACAGCTGTCGCCTCATGCATGAGCGAACCATACCCACAGCAAAGCCGGGCACAGTGCAAGAGCCTCCCGTGAGAAATCTGGTCGTCGTATGCCGTTTGGTTATTGATATTTGGATCGGCAAGGCGTGGCACTGTTGCCTTTCGGCCTGAAGTCTCTGGATGTGAGCTACGGTAGACCTCCTCTTCGGCGGAGAAAAAACTGGCCGAAATTGGCCCCTGCGCGAACACCAAAACTACCTTCTTCAACAAACGTTCTTGAGAGAATAAGAGGCAACTAAATAATTAAAAGGGAGTCTAGTCTTACACGAGTTATAGTAAGTCGCAAGAAACTTTTTAGTTCGATTTATTAAGAAGGTAAATGCTGATGTTGTGATGTTGTTTGAGGTGCCAAAATCGGCCAGTTTTTTCTCCGCCGAAGAGGACCTCTACCATCAATTTTCCCAACAGTCCCCGGTGGAATTGTGTAGAAAGCTGAGTCGCTAGTTACTTGAGACGAAAATCATCGGAGTATCCAGCTCGATGCTTCTGTGTACCTACCTTTGATCAAACCAAATTTCTACTATCATATTCTGTTTCATCACTTAGCCTGAAATCACACCTATTTTAGCCGAAGTACCCCTTCTCCGTGACCTCCTTTACTTACCCATGAATGAAGATGTCCGCTAATAATGAAAATCTCCATTTTTCTCTATGGGTGGTCGAATGAGATTCAAGGCTAAGCTGTCCTCGGATGCAAAAGATAATGGACCTTCGATCTTGAAGCATTGATTGCTGAGCTATGTCACGCTCACGTGTCTATTGCCCTTTTGGATTGGAGGAAGTGGTTTGACTCGGACAGGACTCACAGGAAAGTTGAGCGTAGGGAACATTAATGAAGACATCTGTATCGAATAAAGGGTCGTACATGCTAGTAAGGGTTGCGTGCTGGGTGACCGTGATGGAAGTGCAGCTTAAGCAGCGGAGGAGCAAGGTATAACGAGATTCTGGATAACAAAAATGCATTGCGATTGACTTCTGGCTTTGTTTAACTGACCAGAGTGGGAAGTTGAAGCGAAATTACTGTCCACTCGATTACTTCACAAATTGTAGTCTTGCCGATTGCCCTTTATTCACTCAGTCCAATGATTTCAGAGCGAAACTTATATCTGCAAGGAAGTGATCGATTTCTCACGTAGCCATGCCACAAAAATGGGAAGAATGAATGTATGCTAGAAAGTGCCTAAGTCAGGAAAATGCGAATCCATGGACTTTTGGTACCTAATAGCGCAAGAAAACGACTGTAGAATGATGTGCTTTACGCGGAAGTTCACAGGGTACTTACGACACTCATGTTGCATAATCCACGCGTTTTGTCAAGCCAATTCTGGGGCAACGACTGCATCTAGGCGGATGTAAGATCACATATGCATAAATTTGGTCCGCCTTGAACAACAAAGATGTGGATTACTTTATGACTTTAGTCTCCTCCCCTATATTGTGGTGCACTCTAACGGACCCGACTTTGCAACATTGGGTCGGTTAGCGTGCTTTCGAACTTCTGGGAGGTGAGCTGATATGGTGCTCTAGATGAGGTTCTTCTTTTGTGGAAAAGAACCCGCATTATAGGAGTCGCTTGCTCGACTCGTTCTTGACTTCAGTCAATTTACCGTAAGGGGGATCTCGGCATGATTGCGAACTACGCATATGGATAATCGAGGAATCGGCTCCCTGCCGAAGAAGAAAGTATAGGCAAGCAGTAACAACCCAATATGACTTGATCAGCACTCGTAAGATCTTCGTAGAAAATGTACTATTAGTTCCTATTCACAAACGCCCCTACACCGTCCATATTGCCTCCGACCCTTTTCATGCCGAAGTCTGCTCCGTATCCAAAACCCTAGTTCTATGAATAGAACTGACTCTTCTGAAAGCTCTCCACACTCATATCACCCGCCTTTCCCGGTATAGGCGGTTTCGCGCTCTGGCTCGTCATGCTATTCGTACGACTTCCACTCTTGCTCGCACTCTTAATCTCTGCAACTGCTTGTCCTGGCCTCCTCTGAACCTCCTCAAGGTAAACACCTGGAAGGTATCCCATTCTCCCATCTCGGGCTCGACATCTCCACCATTCGCTTGGATTCCCCATTGGATCGCTCTTGCTCAGCACGGCTACGAGGTCGCCTTTCTTGACCTCGAGATCAATACCCTGAACAGCAGCTCCCGTCTCGGGCGTGAAATCGTATAACACCTTGCAGAAGTTCAATTTTAATGGGTCGATTTGTGGCATAGGCTGGCCATCAGGTCCTATTTGACCAGTGGCCGCTAATCTTCGCTGCTGGTCTTCTTGAGATGCTGCTAGGGCTTTGATGAGTTTACCCATCAAGTATGGAAGGCCGAAGGCGGCGGCCAGGAAAAAGAAGAAGGGTTTCTTGCTTGGGCGGGGAGGATTGGCGGGAGAGCCATCTGGGAGGAATTTCTTGCCTTCGAATTTAGCAAAGGCACTGGGTGTGAGCGACGTGGCATCTGCTGGAGGTGGTCGCCCTGTGAGTTTGGCGAACAAAGTCCTCATCCAACGCAGAATTGCAAAGATTCCTAGTATCGACCCAAGTGTATTTCTAAGGTTACCGAACTGTTCGGCCACGGATACCATTGCTGCAACTGTTAGTAGGATCTTTTAGTGGGAAACTAGTAACTGACCAAAAAAGCTGGAATGAGTAGCCATATACGTGCTCTCAAGCATCTGCGCAAAACCTCCAAAAGCACCAACAATGCTCTCGATAATCTGGAAAGTCGCCTGCGTGCTCTGAGTGAAGCCGTTTGTTAAACTGTTCGGGTCGTTGGGATTCTGCATCCCTCCCATACCGCCGTACATGCCGCCTCCATACATCGAGCCATAGCCTCCCATACCACCCATTCCGCCCATCCCTCCATACATCCCTCCCATCCCTCCCATCCCTCCCATGCCACCATACCCCATTCTGGAGTATGGGGAACTGTATGCGGATCCAATTCCACCGTATGGAGACGCCATACCTCCAACTCCAGTCGCGCCGTAAGGAGAGTATGCCGAGGCGTTTCGATTAACAGCTGAAGTGAGGGTTGAAGGCCGTTCGGGAATTGCAGGCGCGGAGGATGAAGTCGAGGAGGAGGATAAGGCGGAGGATTGTGGTGTCGATGCTGAGAAGCCTGTAGAGGATGCTATTGAAGACGACAATGCTGGCAAATTGGTCGTGGGTCAGCATTTGTAAATCGGACGTGATTATCACGGGCTGATCTGAGAATAACAAACCTGTGTTTGCGCCCGGAGCTCCACCTCTTTCCCACGGTTTTGGCGGTGATGCTGTCGCCATCCTCTGCGGTGCAGTTCAGCCCTCTGCTAGGTGGCCTCTATGGCCTTCCAATCTTATTGTGCGAGTATTGCAGTTGTCAGTCGAGTTGTTGAGGCTGTGATGTTTTTGCGCTTTAGAAAGCTCGTGACGTTGGAGGCGAAAGCCGAGACTCTGGCCGACGGATCTCTGCGGGGTCTATCACAGAGTTTGACCACTCCAGGAAGTCAAGACTCTTTGGATTAGAAATTTTCGAGCAGAAACAAATAGATTATGGTGAGTTCAAAGAAAGAAAGAAATGAAGTGACGTTCATTTCTGAGATGGCGGTTCATCTTGAATGCCCTCCGGTGGCAGGCGAAACGGACCTCGGCTCGGTGACTAAAGCACAAAACACTCGGCCTTTGATAAAGGGCAAATTGCCAGGACCGATATTCAGACAATAGCTCTTTTTTTAAGTTGAGCAATAGGTATATTTTAGATCTTTCCTATAGCGTCTGTGTCTTGTAAGATATTTGCCATCCTCGACTCCTCCCGATCACTCTTTAAATGCAGGTGAATTAACCACTCTCGTCCCAAGTCCCTTGCCCTTCAGTATTGTTACTTTAAGCTTCTTAAAGTCCTTACGTGCTTTGAGTTTCAAGTAGTCAAAGGGAGCCAAGGTATCACAAGGGTAAATAGAGAAAAGGCTAGGGAATGCTTTTGATCACGTGTCAAGTTTTAATCGGTCCAACAATTGCATTTTAAAGAACAAACTAAACGCAGTAATAGCTAAATCTTGCGATATCTTCCAGTTCCAGATCCTCTACTTCAACTCCGCAAAAGCCGGAGCCTTTGCCATGAATTCCTTCCACGTGGTCAACTTATCACTCAAGATCTAAGACACGGTCAGCACTCTAAACTCCTAACTGAAGCGAAAGGCCTCTCTTACCGCATGGCTTTCATCCAAGCTAGCTCCGAAATAGTAACCAAATTCATTCAACAGTCTCATGTTTTGCAACAGCTCTTCAGCGCTTTCTTCTGGGGCTCCAGTTTTCATTATGTTGCTTTTGAAGACCTCATGTGGTAGTTCAGCCGACTTTGCAGTCTTTCCGGCCTCGGGATACGTTTCCTTGAATTCCTTGACCAGCTCGTCAATGGTGTAATAGTCTGTGGCACCGTAGATACGCTTTCCGAGCGTCTTCTCGCGGTTGTTCAGAATAGCTTTGACGAATTTGCCGGTGTCATCGGCAGTATCCAGAAGTGGAATCGGAGTAGAGCTGGGAACTGGAAGAGCAAGTGTCCAGTCATTGTTTGGAGGTACTTTTCTGAACATCCCACCAGGGAGGTTGGACATGTAGAAGCCGGGCAGGAAATAGGAGGCGGGAAGCCCAGATTTGCGTATGTACTCCTCAATGTGGGCCTTGGAGTCAAAATGGGCAACATGTGCAAGGACACCCTTCGATTCTAAAAAAGTCAGCAAAGTCCAAAATAGCCTAAGGTCATACTCACGCTCGCTAACATTTAGCAAGCTGCTCCACACGAAATGCTGAACGCCAGCATCCTGCAAAGCGCTTAGTCAGAGGTATATTCTCAAAATTGGGAAACGAAAACTCTTACCTTTGCCGCGTCGGCCATAGCCTTGCCCTGGGTCATCTCGACCTCAGCGCTCCTGCTCTCCCAGTAGTTGGTAACAGCAAAAACTGCATAAGCATCCTTCATGGCGCCTTTGAGGGTTGAGGCATTGTTCAGATCGGCCTATAAAGATGTACTTAGCTCCTGGATCCAATCTCTGGGCGTTGCAACTCACAGCTACTGTTTCGGCACCCATCGACTCTAACTTCTTCGCAGATGGCTTTGACACATCACGAGTCACTCCTCGGACGGTCCAGTTCTCTCTCATTTTTGCATCGCCGAGAACTGCTTTGACAACAGAGCCTCCCTGAACACCCGTGGCTCCAAAAACCACAAGAATCTTCTTAGCGGCCATTGCGAATGAATTAAGATCGTAGAAATGTGGTGGTTGTGTTGAGATTGATGATCGGTTTGAGAATTCAGATGAATTCGTTTTGATGTCACAGATGACGTTGTTTGAGAGCTGTTGGATATTGAAAGAACTCGTGTAATGTAGAATGGATGTGACTGACGATGGAAAACGAGGTGACAGATAGAACGATGGATACTTATACTTTCTGATTCTCCTATCATCAAGCTATTGGTGCTCGGCCAATCTTCGGTTCTTGAAGGGTAAGGAAGCCTCCGCATCTTTGCTTTGAATAATGCCAGCATGCAGAACTTACAAATCCTTATCTCACCGTTTCTCAGCTCCGGGTCGTTGAAAAGTCGCGAGTAATACATTTACGAGACCGCGATGTTGAGGAGAGGGCGAGCACCGCCAATAAGACACACTTCGGCTTGCGCATAGCGTCCAACACCGAGACCGAATGCGCGAGGATCTCCGCTTTCATAAGCAAAATTACTGCCAAATTCTGCCGCCTCTGTGCCGCCCCTACATATCACCGAAGAGTTACGTTTGGGACCATAAATCTGAGCAGCTGATTGGATCAAATGCTCCCCTTAGCTATGCAAGGTCGGGTCATTATGCACTCATGGATGACCAAGCATGAACACTTGTTCATATGGAAAAGTATGTGACGTACTGTACTTCTTAGCTGAATACCAATTGCCCTTTTCACTGCTTCAAGAGTCCAGCCGATGTTTATGATTGAAGCCACGTGAAGAGGGAGGAAAGAGCGCTTAACTCTATTTCCAACCTCATCGACGGCAAATCTCATGTAGCCGCCCGGGTGGCGCTTGGCCGCTAGGTTCCCGTTTCATGAGAGCTGAGAGTCTGCAATTCCTCGATAAACTGAATAAGCTTGAGTCGTTTTGAGTTTGCCCCAGACTCTTTTTAAAGATGTCGAGGCTGAATGGCGGTTGGACTGCCAATGAAGACTCTTCTCCTCCGGGACGAACCGTTCATTGCCCTCTGTCCTGTCCTTACCCGCGGACCTTACAATTTGTCAATTCAATGTTGGACTTTCGAAACACCAACTGCTAAAGTGGCCGAGGCCACTTTCGACTTGTTGCCCCCGGAAATTTTACGCTTCATTGGCCCTGGAAGGGGCCTGGAAGGGGCCACTAATGTAGGGTTCCAAGCAGCCAGCATATATTCGTCCAATTCAAGAAACAAAATCTGGCTCTCCTTGACGTTTTTAAAGATGAGTGCTTTCGAAACCCCTGTGTTTTTCACAGTTCAGACAGATAAGTGGCATGGGTGCCCTGTAGCCCGGCTAAATCCCAGGCTGTAGAGCTGCAAGCTTAACAATAAAGCGACCTCCACTCTCTTCGTATTCGAGAATCAGCTGTTTTCACATAGAGGTCTGCTTATTTGATCTTTTTTCTGTGGCCGAAGTACTATTTTTTCTTATGTGTTTGTTTTGCAGATATGTCAAGAAACGGAGCACGATATGATCCTGTGCCTTTGGGTACGACGGATACTACGAGCGAAATATCGTCTGTGTCAAGGAAAACTGTTGGCAGTGGGACCCCAACAAAGGAAAAGGATACCGCCAAATACCATACAGTTCCTCTGGAGCATGGGAGAAGCCCTAGCTATGCTTCTCTCATTTCAAGAGGAACCGCGGGTTCAGGGCCTACACAGAATGAACCAGCGCTGATCACATCGAAGTGGGGTATTGGATGGACAATACCTACATTGATGTTGTTGAACTATTTTCTTGGTATGAGAACAAACCGCAGAGATAGCATTTTGTACTAACCTTCGGAAGCTCTTGCACTTGCGGTCACCCATTTTCTTCTCTTCCACCATATCAACGGACGGCATGCCGATGGGCCAGACCGAGTAATTCCTCAATCATACGTTGCCACCGCATCGAACATTATATCCAATGCTTTTGGATTTGCTATCCGCGGCGCCATGGCAGTTGCCTTTACCCAGTATCTTTGGCACCTACTTCGCGCCCATGCGATGAAGGTTTCTACCGTTGAGCTACTATTTTGCTTGAGGACAAATCCATTCCACCTTTTCAAATACTCGGCGTATAAAGCAACACCCATTTTGTGTGCTCTTGCAATTTTCATATGGGGAACGCAAGTTGTGACGGGCTTTCCCCCTGGTGCAATCACTGTGGTCACCAGCCAAGTCCTGCGCTATCAGATAGTACCAGCTCCCACCTTCAACGCAAGTTTTGTACGTATACTGTGCTCTCAATTGACTATACTCCCAAAGAGTATTTGATATTGGTTATGTAAGATTACTGACATTCGGCAGATGGGAAATGGATCGGGCGTCGACGCTCAGAAATACTCCATAATGCCAATCCAAATTGGTGAAGAGTCTGATGAGTTTAGAAGAGGGTCCTTAATTCCCAACAATCACTAGGAAGGGACAGTCGCTAACTCGTTATCTGTAGTGACCTTGTTGATGGTGCTTATGACAATCTCCTACTTCGAATGTCTTATGCTGTCATGGTCAGCGGAGAAGCTCTTCCAATGCCATCTCCATGTGGTGTCAACTGCAGTTACACAATGGAGTTCGAGGGACCATACCTTGGTTGCGATAATTCCTCTTCGACAGACTGGTATAACACTACCACTTACCAAAACACCACTGGCAATCTAACCATGACTCTCTACGAGGGGTCCGTCTACGACGCAGGAACCGGCGGTACCCTAGGTGCTCCCGTAGTTCACAATGGAACGTACTCTACCAACTTCTATAATGCCTCAACTCGCTACCCACTACTAGCGAACGAAGCAGCGCTGATGGATCGACAAAATACTTCAGTTTTAGCAAGGACAGACAGTGTGATTTGCAGTTTTCAGCGCGCCAAATACACCGTCAACCATGAATACATCAATAGTGTACACTCCAGGACCATCATCGCAGAGCCAATCGACAAACTCGTCAACCTGATTCCTAACACTTACGACGAGGTGCTTATAGTTCCTGGAATAGGAACACCAACTGGGGAGACACAATTCGGAACAGGCCCAGCAAACTGGAGCGCTACTAACCTAGCCATCTACCGCGACTTTCAGCACTGCATGCTCATCGAGGCGATGACATACTACATCGAAGGGGATTTCACCGGCTATGCGTCTGCAACTGCCAATACTACCAACAGTACCACAACACCTGGATTCCTGGAAGGATTAGGGTGGAGTAATGGAGTCGCTGGGCAAAGTTATGTACCAGGTCCGTACCCCCCCTCTACTCACGTAATCAAAGATTTCTCTGACAGCCCTGTAGCAAAAGCAGACGGGGCCAACGGGGTCATCATCGAGCGAACCCGCTTCAATACCGCCTTCGACAATCTCGTCCCCGTCGCCGATTCAGGCAAACCACAGTTCGTAGTCAACCAAAGCACTCTAAATGACCAATTGGTGAACGTTACAATGTCCACGATGATGGCTTACAACTACTGGTCCACAGAAGTCAACGCCACGATCGTCGACCAAATCAACGTGTACTCCTTCTCCAACCCTCTGAGCCTCATCCTGCCCTATTTCATCACTCTCGCCGTCGCATTGCCCTTTATGGTGATGGGCTACCTGGCACTGCTTCGTAACGGCGTGTCCGCCACTGATGGCGGCTTCATGCAGATCATCACCACATCCACGGGAAGCGCGGTCCTTGACCGTGCGGCCGCTGGAGGTTGTCTGGGCGGAGACGAGAGCGTGCCAGAGGAGCTTAGGGGCTTGAAGATACAGTTTGGAGAGTTTATCGGTAGGGGAGATGCGGGGGTGAAGAGGGCTGGGTTTGGAGTTGACGGAGAGGTGAAACCGTTGAGGAAGGGAGCGCAGTATGGAATTGCTCGATGGCTTTGATTTCTTACGCTAAGGAGTACTATGCTCGCGAGCATTGTGGCCTTCAAGGACACTCTTAGAATATTCGGCTTCAAAAGAGCAGAGAGAGCTTGAATTTTTGGTGCAGAGTTTCTTGGGAGCATGCGGCTGGCTACTAGGCCAGACCCGATGTTGGAAGTGAGAGCTTGAGGTGATTCTGGCCTGATATCCGCCGTGATACGCCCGACGCGCCCATCAAGGCAAATGGCTTTGATACTTCAGGCCACACATAAGACGGCTCCGTTTAACGGTTAGTTTGCACTGGACAGAGCAACACCTCACCTATTCATCTGCTTACGTCTGGAAGATAAGGAGCTCAAGCATTCACTGGAACCAAGCAGGTATGGATAATCTTGGCTCGTATTTATAGGACTTTATGTACCCCAAAAGCCTACCGAAGCGATCCGAAACACAATTGCCGATTCGCATGCGAACACTGCCGAGTGTTGCCCCATTTATTTGAATTGAAGGAAAAGAACATGATTGCAGGACGCCGTACCAGCAGTAGTCCGGAGACAAGAGCTGCCGAATCACAACTACAATTCAACGATCGCCATCAAGCGCGTGCCAAATCCTACCAGCTTCCCTATCCTGAAAAGGACCAAAGGTGCAGCAAGATTCCAATAGCATAAGCGGCTATGCGATGGTGAATTTGGAGACTTGATCATCAGGGGTTGTTTGGCAAATTCCGTTGATCTGGCTTGCAGTGAGAGTTGCGGGGAATTCGGTGTTAGCAGGCAGAACCTGAACGTGAATGGTAGAGCTGGCCGAACTGAAGACGACTGCAAGCTTCATAGTGCCTGAAGTTGGGCGCACAAAGTAATCCGAATCTCCTCCTGGCTGGTTGGTGTGGAGTGTGGTCTTCAGATACGTGGATCCTGGGAAAAGGGCTTCAGCGAAATCAAATCTAGTACCTCAAGATCAGCAGTATTCCTATCAAGTGTTTTGGCATACTCACTCGCCACATCCGCTCTCCCAACAGCTGCAGTCAGCCGGGCCGTACTGTGTTGTACGCGGAATCTGAGCGTTGAGCATCCAGATTGCCGGCTCATCAGCTAAATTCCCAGTAGCACCGGAATCCGTGGGCATGGAGAACTCGAAGAGGAAAATCTTATCAGCTCCGGCAATTCCGTCTGTAAATTCATTAGTTCTCTCGCGTGCCTCATTGTGACTTCAGAACACTCACGATACGCAACTGCCCCTGGTTGAACGTAACCACAGTCATTCGCACCACAAGCTTCGGCGAGCATGATGGTAATTTCAGAACCAGATGGAATGGTTGTATCCGCGAGTTTTTGCGGGGAGGATGCACCAGCAGTACCTGCACTATTAACGTACGAAAGCGAGGCCCCAAAGGTGCTAGTGATAAGTTAGCCGTGGTTTCGATCTTGTCGGTATTTTGACCTTTGCTGCTTCCAAACTCTTATACCGCAGGGATATCATGGGCATTGAAGGCGGTTTTTGGATATGGAAAGAAGAGGAGGAAGAGGGGTAGGAAAGCAGCATTTGACGTACTAAGAAAAGACACCAGATCCTTGGCCACCATGGTTCCCGAGGAAGACCAAATTATCAACTGTTTGGGAAGCCGAATCATAATAACCGATTCTTTCGTAGGCCTGACCGCTGCCACTAATTCCCGATCCGGTTGATGGTGGAGGAGCAGCGTTGGCTGGAGTAGCTACGGGAGCTGGTGCAGGAGCTATGGATTGTCAGCATAGACTAAAGGTGTCTCATCGCTTCAAGAACACACCTGGATTGGGCTTGGCAGCAACAGGGGGATTGACCGCAGGTTGAGGAGTTGGAGCAGCTGGGGGTGCCGGTGCTGGAGCCTCCGAAGGCGTACATGTAGGAGCAGAACCTCCACCAAACCAGTTATTGACCCAAGTCTCAACTTTGCCATCGATAGTTGCAGTTACCATATCCGGAGGGATGCAGGATGATGGAGAAGGCCCAAGGTAGTGGTTAACCCAGCTAACGACTTGGCCATCAATGGTTGCTGTGACCTCTTGACGCTTGTTATGACCATGAAGGTTTCTCTCGGCCTTGAGATAGCGATTGTGGACATGTTGGTGGGCACGTTGATGGACGGTTGTGTCGCGAGCCTTCTTGACGGTTTTGGCGCTTGAAGGAGTGTAGGCTGCGACCTGCTTGATATTTATAGGACCACGAAAGTGCAGAGAAACCTATAGCGGCAGGAATTGTTAGCAATCGGCTACAAATGTTCCCGATCTAAGTGGGCCGGCTCACCTCCTCATCCAACGGGGCCAAGGGGCCAGAGTAAGACTTTGTTTGGGATTGACAGGAACCTGTTTGGCTATTCATATTGGTGATTTGCTGGTACGAACCGGGAGAGCCAACATTGGAGTACTGGATCGCCTGGACCGGTTGGCAGAACCAATTACCGGATATCTCCTTGCTACCCTTGGCACACATATCCGCAAAGACATTGTCGATAAACAGTAAGGCAGCGAATGCGATAACAACTACAAACCTCTTCATGGTGGGCGGTAGTTTCGTATTTCATGTAGTGAGTGACGTTTCTTTCGTGGATTTTTGGTTTCGGGGTACTAGATCGGGCCGTTTGCGACTTTTATGTCACAAACAACTGTGAATCTGGGTGAGGGAAAGTCAAAATATGATTGTAAGGACTGCGGTGAGCAGCGAAGTGATCAACAGATACAAAGGAAGGGATGTTTGGAAGAGTCAATGAGTGGTGGTGAGATGAAGGTGTTGGTGTTTACAGAAATGAGCGTGTTGACGAGCCTCATGTTGGCGAATTCGGCAGTCACGTGTATATGGAAATAACTTTAAAAGCGATGCCGATAAAGGTTCCCGACTTTCTGCTCTCTCACCGCCCGATAAGGAGGGTGGTTGCAGGTTGCAAAGCCAAATGGCAACTTGCATTGCGGGAAGGTGCATCGGAGGACATGACGGGACCCCGTCACTTTTAGTTCCCTCAGGCTAGCCAACAGACTTATTCCAACGTCAACTGTCCAGAAGAACTTTAATGCAAAAATGGCAACGCATGATCAAAGAAGGATGACGGATGGCTCCTTGCTGCAGTCACACCATGGCCCTGTCCAGTCTGTGTCATACACTCTTGACTAATGGCCAGTCACTTACTGTAGTTCGCCGTGCAAGGCACTCTATGGTATTTGTGGAGGCATAGTTTGTCTCCTGTAATCAATGGGTTCTGGGTTCACTTGATCTCCAACTCAAGGTGCAAGGCACTCTTGGATATCTGGGTAAAAGTGAGGTTCAATTTGCGTTATTTACAATACCAAAGAATTGTCACGAACATGTACCCAATATGTACCCAAACACCCCCAAAACTGTTTTCCTATAGCTATATAGTCCCTCCCATCTCAATCGTCAGTGTAGCTGTGCTCTGGGCGATGTAGCAGCTGCCATCGCTGTTACCCACGGGGTCGGTGGGAGTCAACCACATGTTCTGCGTCCTGCTGCTGGTGCAGTCTGGTGCCTCAGCACTAGTGATAGTCATGTCGTAGTTATTGCCGTTGACGTTCATGATAGCAGAAACGTCATATCCAGATCCAGTTGGCACGAAGTTGCACTCTCCCCACGTTATGGCATAAGCTCCTGACGCGGCAATGGCATCAGTTGCCTGCGCAAAACCGATCTGGGAGTTCTCCTGGAATGCAACAATTTGCGAGTCGCCGGCATCCAAAGGCAGGACAAGTATGGGAGTCTTGGGTGCAAGACTGGCACCAAGGTTTGCCTGGGCATCAGCTGCGTTGCCCGTTAGGCTGTATGCCTTGTTCCAGATCACAACTTTCATTGGTCCTCCAGATGTATTTTTGAACAAGGCGGTGAAGGCGTAGCCTGCGGTGGTGGCAACCTTGATCATATTGGACCCTTGCGGTTTGCCGATGTTTCCAATGTACGAAACCTCTGAACCAGAACCGACAGTTGCTGTCCCAAAAGCAGTGAAGGCATCAGCAATGCCGTCTAAGCCCGCGAAGAGAGCTGAAGCAGCATTGGAAACAACCTGCTCGAACACCCCTCCGGATGGGGCATGTGTGGTTGTTGGTGCAGGTGCAGCGGCTGCTGTCGGGGCCTGAGGAGCGGCGGTTGTGACGGGAGTTGCAGCAGGAGCAGGAGCAGAGGTTGCTGTCTTCTGTCCAGCAGCCCAAGCAGACGTCCAGTCGATCCCCATTGCATTCCAATCAAGGGTGTCCCAGTTGACAGGGGCGGCACTAGGACATAATGTCAGCTACAAAATAAGGTTTCTATATTCTATCAAACTCACTCCTTTTTCTCGTGGAAGTGTCGATGCATGTGAGCATGAGTTGGACCAGCCACGGCCTCGCCAATGGTCATGGCGGCCAGTATCATTCCAGATGTTGTTGAGTAACGCATTTTCGAAATGGTCTATATACAAAGCGCAAAAACTCGATGTTGAGTTGGATTCTAACAAGTCCCGTGCGCCTGGGTATCCAAAAGGGGTTCAATATATGGTTCGTGAGATGGTAGAGCGTGTTAGCAAAGGAGTGTGTGAGCGTTGTGCTGCTCAATCATCGATAAAGGAGTGGTATCGATGAGGGTGAAGAATCGACAACGGCTTTGTCCTGTACGAACGTGGTGAGGGAAGAGAGAGCAGAAGGACGAGGGAATGGGCGCTCAAGTAATCTCGACTCTACGGGGGGGCCAGACATGGTGTGGGTGGGTGGGGTTCATTCGGGGGGATATGAATGGCAGCGTGGAAGAGCAGACGAGAACAGGTCCAACAGGGGTAAGATTGAGATGAACCGGCTCTAGCCTCTAAGGAGCTAAAAGGCCCAGCAGGGGCATTGGTGGCTGCTAAAGAGACCCACTGAGAACGCGTACCTGGCGGCCCCACCCAGGCCGTGGCCCATGAGTGGCCAGCGCATGGCGTTCCTGAGCCATCTGGCACCCAGCGCCAGGGGTAGACAAGGGCCATTCGGCGACTCAGACCACGCCGTCGAAGCCTCCAAGAGAAAATCAGATTTTGTTTCCTAGGCGGGTTCAGCCTGCAGACTTGGCCCAGCAATCGCTGGCAAGGCGAACGTCAACACCCACTCCACTCTCAGACCACAGTCCCCCGTTTCATCTTGGAAGACTTGGATTATTCCTGATTCGAGCCACGACACGGTACGGTACGGTACCGAGAAAGAAACTTGCTTGTGCGTGGCCGTCGCCGACGCCATCTTTCGCATCGGCACCTCGACCAAACGTGACCTTGGCCATCAACAATTGCACTGCCGCCTTCAACCAGAATGGCCCCCAGTCTCGGTCTCAGAATGCTGGCAGAGACCCAAAATAATTGACAGCAGCGTCGTAAGACCTCATCTCTCCACTCAAATTGCTGTATTTAAAATCCCCAGAGCAACGTCAAACCCCACCTGCTGTCACGTTTGGCGACGTCTGTTGGTGCAGCGGCCACGACCTCGGTCGGGAATCATTCCCTGGAGTAATTTTCCGCTGCGGATCTCAGACCCATCGTCGCCGTCGGCTTCTTCCTGAACTAACACCGCATTGAGGATCTTTCGCCTGCTCATCAGAGAGTCCAGATTCCAGAACACCTCACGGCCGATGCTTGGCACCAAGACAAGAGCAGACTAACAAAAAATCTCCATGCTGACTGTGCTGAACCCTACAGCATTAGTTTTTGTGCGTGATTTATGAGCATCCATTCATCTGGGATAATTATGGGACTCGCTGCATAATTTTCCACCAAGGTTTCCATCGCGATAGTGCCAAACTCTTGGATTGGACAACTTGTGCGGAGCCTTTGTGCACGGCAGAGTTTTTATGCTGCAGATGCACGGGATAAAATATCATCACGTTTTCTAGATCACCAGGATCGACTCGACTTCAGCTGAAAACATCCAGATTGGGCCATGTTGACGGGACACGATCCTCTGCATGCATTCATTCCCTCGACCGAGCCTTAGTTTTCCCAACGCGTTTCCCACCGCGTTCCTGAACTTCCTGTTTGTTGGGAGAGGTTCCTGCATACAGTATGTACCTGCAGTCTCAGAGGCAACGTCGTGTCCGATGGACAGTGGTGAGAGAAACAGGTCACACACACGCCCTTCCTCGTTTCCTATTTTCTCATGTGATGGTCATGTAGTTGGTTTTGCCTTCTTGGTTCCAATTGGTTCCAAGTTTCCTGACCACCTGCGGCCGTCTTTATCTTTATTTTTCGTCTTGAGTCAAGAAACATGTCTCCATCGTCCATGGCTCCGGGAGGCCTTTTCTGCGTCCCTATGTTGGGAAGCTCTATTTCAGCGCCAATGGCCTCAATAAAGGCCTCGGAACACAAGCGCGTTCTCTGCCAACCACCACCAATGCCACGTGTATATGGTTCAGCCACAAACATTCATTCATCAAGAAAGACATTTCACTCGTTGAGCAATGAAACAGTCAGAAGGGTCGCGGAATCAGAAGTGCGGTTTCGATCGTTGATTTGCTAATACGGCGGTTACTCATACCCTCGTCTCACTTAAGCCTCACTTAAACAGAAGCGCTGCGCGTCAAAATAAGCTTGTTTTGAAGGATTAAACAAACACAAAGAAGGTTATTTTTGAGCCTCCTTGAATCATCCTAGAAATTGAGCTTTGCTTTGATTCAGGTGCAGTTGATGGTCGCATGTGTCATATGTCTTGAAAAGCAAGCATGACCAACACCGAGGACGTGACGACTGTAGCCGAATCTCACAAGGAATGATTTGCTTGCATCACAATGCTTCGGGCACTAGCCACCAGTAGACACTTGAATCCCGAAATTTTCTCAAACTTGAAGACCAAGATGGTTATCTCAAGTCAGACAAACCAACAAAGTTGTAAATAGAACTTCCAGTGAGATCTTGATTTGCCCCAGTCTATCCTAGATATTCATAACGATTCATGCGCTGCTGCCAAAACCCAATCAAGACCTCTGAGAAACAATGCATGGTTAGTTACCTAGGTTTCAACTTCGTCCAGCCGCTCGTGCCAGGTTTTCTCCCCGCGTCACCGCTGACCATCTCCGCCGCGTCCATGACCGTTCTCATGCTCATGAAGCTCTGCATGCCAAGGTCTGGCGCTCTGTCTCCCTCTTTCCGAGCTCCAACGACCACGCCGTCGTCGCCCATCTCGTTGTCCACTTGCCAGGCGTCTTCGTGCAGCAACTCCCACTCCGCATTAGCGACCTCGCTCATGAGTTTGGCCTTGAGCTCGCCAGCTAATTTCAGAGGATTTGGCAGCCGCCAGCTGCGGATGAAGTACGTCCCTTCTGCGCTGCCTAGGAAGGAGTGTGCGGAACCGTGTGAATATTGGCCCATGGTTACAGGAGGTACATTCCTTCGATCTTCAGTCTCGGCTTCTGTGTCTCGGCCTCCCTTTGTCGGAGTAGATTGAGCCGACGGCACTCGACTAGGCGGTGCTGGCCGCGGTCGAAATCCGAGAAGGAGGTTGTAGAGATTCTTCCCGATGTTGCAAATATCCTCGAAGCTGGGCTCTTTGCCACCTTCTCCCACAGGTATGCCTTGGCTTTTGCAAACCCACGCCACGTCATATGCCAGTAGTGTTACTCCCTCAAGAAAAGAACTATATCCCGATGGATCTTCTGTTGCAAGTATAGGCAGAGGTTTCTTGATGAATAGTGGACGAGGGCGGGGCTGATTCGGTTGCTCTGGTTGTCGTGAGGCTGTCGGACTGGTACTTGATGATTGCCTAGATGTGCCTGGGAAAGGTACGTCCATATACTTGTATGATGAACTAAGATTGAATATGGTTGGAAGGGGATAGTCGCGATGTGGTAAAGTGATCTCAGCAGGCAGGCGTATGGCTAGATAGTGCGTTGAAAGCATCAAAAGATGTACGATGTGAGACAGGGCCGTCGAGATCTGTGCCGGGCTTGCAGCTGCAGCAAATCAATATTGTCTCTAGGAAAGTAGGGGACATACTTACTATTCATGATCCTCAGATCAACAATACTTACTCCTCCTATTCTGTATTCTTCCAGTCCATTATTTCTTCTGGACCTCTTCAGGCCATACAACTTGGCAGCCTCGCCGCAGAGGAACGCCCTCGAAGAAGCTGTGGTGGCATGTGCTTGGTTCCATTTGTATTTCGTCATGCGGATGCCTTTTTCCACATCTTCAACCTGTCTAGTCCTTCGAGAATCAACACCGTTTAATGCAGATGCCAGGTCTGACTTTCTGCGAGCGAGAAGTGCCTTCTTCTTAGCTATCTCCCCCCTAGCTTGCTCAACCTTCGCCCGCAACTCATCTGCCTGTGTGATAATCTGCCGAGTCCTGTCAACAGTCTGGTCCCTCTCAGTAATTGTAGCGGCAAGATTAGGAGCGCTTGCTGGTCCCCCAAGAGAGCCGTTGTCTTGCCCCTTGGACCGTAGTGAAAGGAGGGAGCTTATTTGCTGGTCAAGGGCATCCTTCTCGACGAGGACTAGAGCATTCTGGATCCGTGGTTCGTAGAGGCGGTTCCGCGCGTCTGTTGGGCACAAGAAAGGCAATCTCGATCCGCCAGTACGAAAGCATATGTCGCACTGCATGGTCGTCAAGGACTATGAGGATGACTCGTAGTGAGGAGTTAGACCGGGGGAATGCGGTTCTATCGACACAGTAAAGAAAGTCGTGGCGAAGTGTGAATGGTCAAGCGCATACATATCGTACAGGCAATCAAGTCGGTGGGAAGGATGAGGTTATTATAGGTTGTTCGTTGTGGTCATGGTCGTTCGATGTTGTTCTGCGAGGCTGCTTGGTCGAGGCATCATGTCTCGACGATAAGCCCCTCGCTTAGCCTTATCTCTGGCACGTGATCTCGTGCTCGTGCTCAAAAGGGAGTCGCGTACTTGACTTGTTCGCAACATCCTCGTGCAACTTTTCGTTTCCTAAGAATACTTTGAACTTGATCAGTGGATCAGCTAGGTTACAGGAAACCCCACCAAAGATATTTACAACTCTAGATTGTCTCACCAGCCCTCTTCTACCATGTCATCCCCCAGTGGCTCCCAAGCTGCTTTGCCAACGACTCCCAACAAGGAACAAAACAGGACAGTTAACAAAGAGAACACCGCCCTGAGGGCCCCTTTGCCCAACGCTCCAGTCAACGGTGCCAATAAGGTCAATGTTCCTGGTGAGGTAGATGCAACAAGAAACGCGGGGGAAGTTGTCCAAGTCCCTGCCACTGCTCCCCCTGCCGAGGCCTCAACCGACAAGTCAGATGAGACTCAGAAGAGTGACCAGGAGGATGAAGAACACGCCAACAATGCAGAAGAAGTTCCCAGTGATTCGGAGGCCGCAGGTCCAGAAGATACAAATATTGATCTGCCTGCCTTTAATTGGATTGACCTCCAGCGTCGATACTCCAAAGCCTTTCATGATGTCAACAAGCAGGAAGACGAGATTCTGGAAGAATTTGAGAAGTTCTCTGGTGTAAGCGTGTTTAAAAAGAGAAGAAAGTGGAGTTGTGCTGACATACCTTACGCAGGCTTTTTCAATCTGGGGACAAGCTTCAGCAAATCGTGATAATGAGAGGGCATCGAAACGGTAAGTCATTCGATCACTTCCCTTTCTCATTAAATTAACACTACGTAGCCTCAGGACTCGAGAGAACTTTGTGCGTCTAGAGGAAATCTCTTTGGAGGCGAAAAAGAAACATTGTAAGCTATGGGTTTGATAGACCACCTGATCGTTAGCTGACCGAGTGAAGACACTGAGGTTGTGGATGCTTTTAAGAAAGCTCTCGCGTTGCTGGCTGGCTGAAAAGCTCGACGGCCGCCACATGTTTGGCAGCTGTATCCTGAAAAGCCAACCTCATCCAGTATCTGGGACGGTTTGAGACACGGCGTCATCGAAGTTTCCAGACCAGCCAACTTATCACCATTTCCAAGAGGAAGATAACGGTTCTGGTACACCGAAATACCTTGCACAGAACCCCGTTGCCATAGCAGCATCTTCTACGATGTTTTTACAGATCCTTGGACCCTAGCACGAGCACTACGAATTCACTTGCCTTTGCGCTAGCATATTCTACCCCACTATGGCTGGGAATCTTACGGGCAGTTCTTCCGCCTTCATGGAAGAACAGGAGATATGAAGACAGACTATAGATGTCTTATAAGCTATTGTTTCTGAGCGTATAAGGTCACGATCCTGTGGTAATCGCATATCCAAAGTCAAAACGTCTCCTCGAATAGCTGTGAAAGCCTACCATTCATGTTACCCATCAAGCGATGGGAGGTTAGCAGTGCCTAGTCTACATCCTATCCTGTTTCAAAGGCAAAGTCAAAATCTCTTTCATTTTATTTGACATTTAGTGCATTCGAGTTCAAATATACCAAGTTCGCAGGCTAACACCGCCTCTTTGACGTTTATACTGGCTCAAATCTTAAACCGGAATGCCCTCCTGAGTAGACTTCACAATTGGGGGCTCTGTATAAGACCTCGATAGATACACTACGATCTTTGGGCTTAGTAGTGTCTTTCTTATCCGACCCGAGAGATGGGTACCAAGGAAGTCTAGATAGGTAGAGTATTCTTGGTCTCGTGCAGAAGTAGTGGCCGTTGGTGAGGTGGAACAGGACGCACCCAGCAGATCACTTCCGCCCCAACTCTAGTTAAACCTGTTCCATTTAGGTGCCCTGAAAAGGTGGATTTCCCGTCGAACCTAAATGCGGGGAAGCAAGCTAAGAGAAGATGGGACGAAAACCTTAATTTTAATGTACAGTAGTTAGAACTTGGAACCTTGCTATGGCGTAGAAGAGCTAGCTGGGAAGCTCATCGAAAAGAGATGGTTCTTAAGAGGAAGCGCCCTAGTGGTAGCGGAAATGAGCAGGCTAAGTGAGTGTTCCTCCATTCAAGGTTGGGCTGAGCGAAACTTCGACGTAGATACCGAGACTTTCTTATGCACCGCTGCTCTGTAATCTGAACCACCACCAGTGGCGTCCAGACTTAACATTTTGGGTTAAAAAAAATCTCAGCAGCGATTTCAAGCTGAAACATTATAGGAGTCATTGCAGAACCGAGCAAACAGACCGCAGCGTTAGCCACAGTGTTATGGATTGTAATTTACTGATCTCCAGTGTACGAATTGTAAAAACACTCACCTCGTCATTGGTGATGGCTTCAAATAAGAATATTGGGTTACAGGATTTAATTCCAACACCAACTCATATGTACTCAAGACTGCACTTTTGCAAATGGAGCGGTGCTCTGCCATTGACCGCTGCTTTTGCAGCGATGGACGGGGAGCAACTGCTGTGCTCTCGACTCTTACTGCGCCATCTGAAACCAGTAACGATGCTATTTAGAGCATATTTTTGAAGACAATCATGCAGAGATTGAAGGCAGGGGCTGGTGGGGACTTTCACCCTTTCTTCCTAACGTGAGTGTTTTTATTGTCGAAGTCAACAGTACTTCTACGAATCGCTGAGGACTTTCCAGCTGAAATTAGAAGTACAGTATCGTTCAACTAAAAATTTACAATTGGCAAGACTAAATGGCCAGACAATATCGGGTGCGATGTGATGAAATGAGATGACTGTTTTTGTTTCGTATTGTTTTGTTGGGAAAGGAGGATAAAGCTGAGCCTTCTAAAATAGGCTGCCTCGGTGGCTAGCCGACCACTGGCTAGCGACAATCGTTAGGCTTTGCAGGTCTTCTCAATAAGATCAAAAAACCATGTGAGCACAACAGCGCCGAACTTTGCACTAAATCTGCAGCATGGCTGCACCAGCCGTCTCGTCTGTAAGTACTTAGATGCCCTGTGGCTTCTTGCTAGCTAATTTGTCTACAGGAAGACCTTGCAACCTTTCACGCAAGTCACTTCTCGGCGACCTCTACAGCCCATTTCGCTGAACAGTTCCTGGGGCCAGTGGAGGAAGAAGACCAGGGGAATTTAGAGGACGATGATTTGGGATATTATGAAGATGGCACCAAGCGAACCTTGACCGATGAGCAAATCGCCATCTTTCGGCACTCCGAAATTCAGGCCCTGCTACGAGCTCGGCGACACGCCGCCGAAGCAAAACAGGATAAGGAAGATAGCGAGGAACAAGAGACATTGCTGGACGGGGGTAGAGAAGATAGTCTGGTACAAGAGAATATACGTGAGCAAGGCCAACGGCAAGAGGACCTTGAGGATGGCGAACTAGGGGAAGCCGCAGACTCCTCGATTACCGACCTGCCTTCCTCCCTACCGGTGACAAAGACCAAACAGTCGAAGAAAAAGGGAAAGAAAGCCCAGAAGGCAATGCAGAAAAGTGCCTCCGGGCCCTCACAGAAAAGCTTCTTCAAACAAAATATCAAGCCGGATTTGAGGAAGAGGACCTGGGATAAGGTTGACACCGGACTAGAGAGCTTAGATTACGATGAAGGCGAAGCTGGCGCCGCATCGACGAGGCCAATGCAAAGAAGGCGAATATCCTACGACGATGACTGAGGTCGAGAGGGAGCACAAGGTGTATCACTTAAAGCTGATAGCAACTGGCTATCCGTGAGCTCGTGTAGCAATACAGCATACTGATGGTGTACTAGCCCAAAGTGACTCGGTAAGCATTATCAGTCTCTTTCTCCATCTTCCCTTAGAAGTATATGATGAAAACCATTGTATCGTCATCCTTAGTCTGAAACTGGTGGAAGACTTTCGCCTTCACAGCTTGCATGCTGTGCCGTGCTTCTGGCTTCGCATTAGAATTCTGATGAATCACAATCTTCTCTCTGAAAGGCTTCTTAACAACTGCTTACTAATTACGTTTGGATATGTAAGGGATCTTGCTGACGATTCTATGCCTCTAGACCTGCTCTTGCTCGGCCAAAAATATGTCCTTGAAGGTTTCAAGCCTTGCGGCCGTAGTTGAACAGCAGAGCTTATCTCGGATTTGTCGAATGTCACTGGGACGAAGCTTGCCGCAGTAGGCGGGGGTCATATGGATCTACTATGATCAAAGCTATTTCTGAACAAATGCGCCCGACATGGAGGTTTGGTGGGTTAGAACGGAAATATTGGAGCGAGGCTAGCTTGCAGCCTTGCATATTTTAGTTTCCCGCAATGCCACATAGGAGGGTGAACCTGCATCTCACATTCATTTATCTTCCACTGCTCGTTCAAAGTCCACATCAAATCTAAAATGCCTGATCCTCCAAGTTACGATCAACATCTCTTAGATCGCCTAAACGCATTGAAAAAGTCAAGCATTCAGCTCGATTCATCAAAGTATTCCAGACACTTCGATTCTGACTTCATCTGCTGAAGCTTATAGACCAAAGCCCTCGTCCAGCTCACTCGCAAAGCCTTCGACTCCAGAATCGGATCTGTCCGCCCGTCTCAGGAGTCTAAGAAATGCCTCGTCACCCTCGCAAATCTCTAAGCCCACCGTATCAGAGCCGTCGCCTTTCCCAAATACTCCTGCCGAGGATCCTGATCCCCTGCGTCATCCTATAGACCCAGATGACAAAAATCTCGATGAGCTTCTTGCTGATCTAGGACCTGAAGACCAGTGGACACTGAACCCTGATGATCCAAACGACATCAAGAAGCTTTTGGATGAAGCACGAAATGCTTTACCCAGCGATGCGCCATCTTCGGCACCTCCAGCTAACGAGCCCCAGAAGGAATCAAAGTTGGAAGGAAAGAAGCCAGATAAGGAGTTCCTGACTAGAGATCTCGATATGTCAGTCTTCGCCTTGGATGACGACGATAGCAAGGAGAAAGGAGGAGAATCAAGGTTAGAGGACGAATCACGTGAAGCTCAAGATATTGTTGCAAGATTGCTTGACGAAGTCAATCTTGAGAGAGCAAACGAGCCTCAGGACCAAGAAACATTTCAAGATGATCAAGAAAAGGATGTTGAAGAGGAGCCAACCTTGTCACTCCCATCAGCGCCCTCAAAACTCCCTGAGCCACCCGCAGACGTGAGAGCAGAAACCAGCAAGAAATCGCTGGATTTCGAATCGGATATCGCCGCACGGATGGCCGCATTAAAGGGCCTCGGTTCTACGAATGAGCTGGGGCTGCCTTCAGCGCCGACTTTCAAGCCACTTGATAAGCCGGTGAAGGGAGTCATGAAGAAGTATACTGACGAGGAGGTTGAGTCATGGTGTATTATATGCCAGAACGATGCTACGGTGAAGTGTTTGGGTTGTGATGAAGACTTGTATTGTGCTAGTTGTTGGAAGGAGGGGCATATGGGACCAGATATCGGGTGGGAAGAGAGGAGGCATAAATGGACGAAGTACAGAAAACCTAATTGAAGGGCCGGGGGTGGGTGAGCAGCCTGCCACCACCCTTCAACCATCCATCTGATTCTTTATGAAAATTCAGAGTGATTTTATTCCGCCCAATAATTGCAAAACCGAAAAGAACGGAAGGGAGGGGAAGGCCAGACCCATACGTGTATATAGGTGGTGTAGGGGTAAAATTCGGACATTTTAGCAGGCAAACATGAGGCAATTATGCAGTTATCAGGAAATATTTGACACAGAATGGTCGTATTCGAAATGAGTTATACACTGTAACATATGATCCGTCTCATAGCGTGTTCATTTTGGACTTCCTTGTGGTATTCCCCAACTCCTTCATTTCAAATTTCACGAAACCCTGAACATCAAACTTGAACCCTACACAAGAACCGCGAACTCGAACTCTCGTTCTCAATTTCGTACAGCCGTAATCACACAATTCACTCCTCCTCTGTGCGAGAGTCATCGCCCGTAATTCCTTGTCCAGCTGCTCCTCCAGATGGCTTCTTAGCCTTTCCACGGATATCTTGCCATGTAGCCCCAAAGCGCCTTCCAGTGCTGGCCAGTAGGCCCTCTTCCTCGTCAGCTTCAGCATCTTCATCCAGCTGGCTCTGATTGAGTTTCGGAGTCCTGAACAACGAGAGAAGGAACACGATCAGGAACACTCCCAGGAAAACGAACTGTGCCCAGAAAGCAAGACCGCCGAAGAACGGGAAATTGAATGTGACTCGGTTCAGGAAGGTGGATACAACAGTGGGGGTACAGATGTCCCTTGAGATATGGTCTTTTGACAACTCTGAACAGGGCTTGATGAGGTCTGGAAGGTTCGTGCAATTCGGTTGATCGCCACCATGTTTTGGAGCATTGGTACAGAATGTTTGAGCACCATATGTCGCGTACTGAGGAGCAACCATCATAGCAATCGAGTAGTTGATTGCAAGCATGATCAAGGTCAGCATCACAGTCACGACAAGCATGGCTTGAGGTGAGGTGTGACCCTTACGGATCTCGAAAAGCTTTACCCATAGGAATCGAATTCCAATGCTGGCAATCCCGGCCACGGAGCTACTGAAGAAGAACAAGACCAGAAGCGACATCAAAACATAGTCGATCGGGAACACTCGGGAAGCTTGAACAAAGACCCAGTTAATTGGTTGGAAAACATTGATGCTATAAAATTGTCAGTAGGCACACCAGACTTGGGGTAGTCTCGGTGACTTACCTGCCTAATATATAACCACAGTGCTCCTTACAGATCGAGTTTTTGGCCTTGTCGATGCCCGTAATCAACATGGACACCCATAGTATTATTGAGAGCAAAAGGAGGAGGATACCACCAATGAGTTTGAGGGGACGGAAGATGGCGCAAACCTTTGTCCACGCCCTCACAATAAAACTCTTCCCTTCTCCTTGGGCTTCCGCTGCGAGACGTTCCCGTCTGACAAGAGTTCTCTCTTCACGAACTAAGGCCTCCAATTCACGTTGGTCCTTGGGTGGCATTCCTCCCTCTCGGCCTGCATTGCGACCTTCAATTTGACGTTGTCTTTCTCGGTTCTGCTCCAATGCAGTTGCTGTACTCTCGTGCAGCTGAGGAGCGCTGATCGACGGTGCAGATTTGATGAATGAGATTGGCAGAAGTGCAATTCCTGCTGCTGTATAAAGAATGTAGAGCAAGGTACCCAGCGAGATGAGTAAACCGAGGGCAAAAGTCAGAGCCCGCTCTCCATGATTCTCCGCTAGAAGGCGTTTGAAGTAATCGAGATCAAACTCGTGTCCAGCTCGATTCTTCGCGACCGGCACGAAGAATCCAACAAGGAACAAGATTACAACCAAAGCGAGAAATATCAAAGTATATTTCAACGCTCCCATAAATCTTTTGCTAAAGGTCTGAGTACCCTCTTCTGCTTCCACATCATCGTATTCCTCGTACAAGAAATACGTGAATGGAATGACCAGCAGGCACAAGACCGCATCCAGGCTGTACAGCGCATAGTACACAATCTTGAGTGTCAATAATATGTTGTGAACTGTTTTCGGTGTGGCCCAATCTTTCTTTGCTCCTAATTTTGAGGTAGTCGAGCTGACCAAGGCAATATCAACGGGCAAGAGTAAGACCGTTGCCAGCAAGGAGGTCAATGTGATAATTGTAACGGTTGAGACCAGAGCCGATCTGTCTCGAGGAGTCTGGTAGATGTACGTAAATATGGCTGCGATGAGTGCCACAAGCCCTACAGCCACTGCATATGCGACCCATATGAAAGCGGTCTGAATAAGCGCCATGGTTGCGCTGCTTTTCAGGCAGGTCGAATGATAGATAGGTACTGTTTGAGGGCTGTGAACGCGTCGTTAGTTATGTTTACTGGAGGAATAGTAGAATGAGAGACAATGCGTGACGAAGCAAAAGACAAAGATACTCACCGGATAGATAAAATTTCTAAGCTATCGTGCACTGCGAAACAAGAGAAGGAAGGTCTGCTGCTTTTTGGAGCTGTAGAGAAACTTGTAAATGGACTGATTCTCTGACGTAGGAAGCTTCTGAAGCAAGCAGGGATCTGAGCTGTATCCCTGCAGCCGACCCCCGACGCGCTACTGTAAACGACGATCCTTGAGAAAGCGAATCTTCAAGTCAACAACACAGCAATTGAAGCTCGACAACCTTCATCTTCAACCTCTGAGGATGCTCGATTCTTCCCGCATTACATAATGCAATGCTATACGGAGCTGACACCTCCCACAGCTGTCACACATTCCTTAAGCTTACCATTCGTTTCCGCGAAGTCGAACAATCTCATTGTCGCCAAAACCTCCTTGCTCCAAATCTTCTCGACCAAGACCATCGAGGTCGAGGTCGAAGACAATGCAGCTCAAGACGCTACAAGGCGAGGCGATGCGTACGATACAAGGATCAATATTGAAGATGGACTGGCAGATTCATTCCCGGGCGAGGATTCGGCAATGCGTGTTGATCGGACAAAGCAGTCAAAGCTCATTCTGGTTGCCGAGTATACACTCTCTGGAACGATAACATCACTCGTACGGATAAAGACGCTCTCTTCGAAATCGGGTGGCGAATGCCTGCTAGTTGGACTTAGGGACGCAAGACTTAGTCTGGTGGAATGGGATCCAGAACGACCCGGCATCTCAACGATTTCCATCCATTACTACGAGCAGGATGAGCTCCAAGGCAGTCCATGGTCGCCAAGTGTTAAGGATTGTGTCAATTATCTGTCGGCTGATCCTGGCAGCAGATGCGCTGCATTCAAATTCGGTGCTCGGAATTTGGCCATTTTGCCTTTCAAACAAGATGAAGAGGATGTTAATATGGATGATTGGGACGAAGAGCTGGACGGGCCTCGACCTGAAGAAAAGTCAACAGCTAAAACCACGAATGGTGACAGCAAAAAGGAGGAGACACCGTATGGTTCTTCATTTGTGTTACGATTGCCCTCTCTGGACCCCAACCTGACTCATCCAGTTCACCTGGCATTTCTTTACGAGTATCGTGAACCCACATTTGGTATTCTCTGCTCCGCAACATCTCCTGCGTCGTCACTTCTTTTCGAGAGAAAAGATAACCTAACATACATGGTTTTTACCTTGGACCTCCACCAAAAGGCTTCTACGACAATTCTCTCCGTAGGAGGCCTACCTTACGACTTATTTGAAGTGGTTCCACTACCTTCTCCAGTCGGTGGAGCTCTTCTTGTTGGTTACAATGAACTGATACATATTGACCAATCTGGGAAAGCTAATGGAATTGGGGTGAACATGTTTGCTAAGCAATGCACATCTTTTGCACTCCTTGACCAGTCGGACCTTCAAATGCGGTTGGAAGGATGTAAAGTGGGGCAGCTGTCGATTCAAAATGGAGAGATGATTATCATCCTGCAGACTGGAGAGTTAGCAATATTGAGTTTCCACGTTGACGGAAGATCTGTTTCTGGTTTGAGCATTCGACGAGTTGCCAACGAGTCGGGAGGCTCACTCATTCCTGGATGTGTTTCCTCGATAACCTCTCTTGGGCAGAATAGTTTGTTCATTGGAAGTGAGCGTGCCGATTCCGTCGTACTTGGTTGGACACGGAAATCGAATCAGCTCTCCCGTCGGAAGTCCAAATCGGAGCTGGCGGATGAAGATGACGGCCTACTTGATGAGGATGAAGAGGATGTCGATGATGATGCTGACGATGATTTATATGGAGATGGCCCATCAACTACACAAGCTACTTCCAATGGTGCAAGTAAGCCTGATTCTGCAAACACAAAAGCTGGGGATTATATCTTCTCGATACACGACTCTCTGACGAATATTGGCCCTATCATGGATGTAACCTTCGGAAGTTCCAATGTTTTTGCAGATGAAATGGAAAAGTCAAATTTCGAGGGTGTTATGAGCGATCTGGAACTGGCTGCGGCCGTTGGTAAGGATAAAGCTGGAGCAGTGGCAGTAATCCACAGGAATATCCAACCAAAAGTGATTGGCAGATTTGAATTCCCTGAAGCGCGAGGAATATGGACGATGAGCGCCAAGAGACCCACAGAAAAGGGCCTCGAAACTAGCAAAGAGAAATCCGCAATGAGTGGTGATTATGGCGCTGAAGCTCAATATGACAGACTGATGATAGTATCGAAAGCTCTTGATGACGGAACCGAAATATCAGACGTCTATGCACTGACATCAGCGAATTTTGAGGCTTTGGCAGGAACTGAATTTGAACCTGCTGCTGGACCCACGATTGAGGCTGGTACCTTAGGTAATGGCATGCGTGTCATTCAAGTCTTAAAATCGGAGGTCCGAAGTTACGACGGTGGTAAGTTTTTCTTTTCTTCCTGGCTCTTCCTCCTATTACTATCAAATGTGTGTTTTGGTACTGGTCAAGAATTTTGCAGCCATTTGGGGATATACCAAGGCCATTCGGTTGATTTGCTTTCTGGAAAGCTATCTTGGAATTCACAATGTCCTATAGCATCAATGAAAGCGTTTACTATTACCGCCTTTATGCATCCACACCATGTGCCAATGTTCCGATATGTTATGTTCTAGCTGTTTGGTATTGAGCAAAGCTAACCCCAAGATATTCTTTAGATCTCGGCTTGGCCCAAATCCTACCCATGTACGACGATGACACCGGAGCTGAGCCCAAGATAGTTAGTGCGAGTTTTGCAGATCCGTATCTGTTGCTCGTTAGAGATGACTCGAGCATCTTCGTTGCTCAATGTGACGACAACAATGAGCTAGAGGAAATTGAGCGGGCAGACGACGCATTGTTAGCCACTAAGTGGTTGACGGGATGCTTGTATGATGATGCGACCGGTGTTTTTGCACCAGTGCAGTCTGATAAGGGATACAAGGCAAAAGAAGGTGTGATGATGTTCTTGCTTAGTGCTGGGGGAGCTTTACACGTGAGTTTTCTGTTAGTTTCACAAGCATAATTTGCTAACTTCCCAGATTTATGCACTTCCCGATCTTTCAAAAGCTGTGTATGTGGCTGAAGGCCTATGCTTCGTGCCTCCGGTTCTCTCCGCAGATTATGCTGCTAGACGATCAGCAGCTCGTGAGACTTTAACCGAGATCCTCGTTGCTGAACTTGGTGACGAGATCTCAACATCCCCATATCTGATTGTAAGTCGAAGTATTGTATTGCTTGGTACAAAGCTCATTCGTTTCAGTTACGGCATTCTAATGATGACCTGACGGTATACGAGCCCTTTCGCAAGGACTCCACAACTGATAACACACTCTCATCAACGTTGCATTTCCTGAAAATCCATAATCCACATCTCGCTCAGAACCCAGACGTTTCTGCCAAGGAAACCGCCGACGATGTAGAGGATACGAGGAATGAGCCAATGCGTGCTGTTGCGAACCTCAGCGGCTACAGTGCCGTGTTCTTGCCTGGTGGCTCACCAAGTTTTATCCTCAAAAGTTCTAAAAGCACTCCAAAAGTGCTCAACTTGGAAGGCGTTGGCGTTCGAGGGTTGAGCAGCTTTCACACCGAGGGATGTGACAGAGGTTTCATCTACGCAGATATCAAAGGAATTGCTCGAGTGGCCCAGTTGCCTGCTGATACAAATTTCGCAGAGCTTGGTATGTCTCTTCGAAAAGTGGTCTTGCATGAGGATGTCCATGCTATTGCTTATCATCCACCTATGCAATGCTACGTTGTTGGCACGAGCAGCCAAGCCGAGTTCGAGTTGCCAAAGGATATTGACTACCACCGCGAATGGGCCCAAGAAGACATTGCTTTCAAACCAACGATGGAGAAAGGATGTTTAAAACTGATTAATCCCGTCAACTGGACCGTCATTCAGACAATCGAGCTAGATCCATCTGAGCTCGTCATGTGTGTCAAGACTCTCAACCTCGAGATTTCAGAGACTACCAACGAACGAAGGCAACTAGTAACGGTTGGGACTGCCATCACAAAAGGCGAAGATCTTGCAACAAGGGGCCGTGTCTATGTGTACGATATTGTCAATGTCATCCCTGAGCCAGACCGCCCAGAAACGAACAAGAAGCTTAAAGAAATAGCCCGGGAAGACATTGCTCGAGGAGCTGTGACTGCTGTCTCGGAAATTGGCACCCAAGGTTTCATGCTCGTTGCCCAGGGCCAAAAGTGCATGGTTCGCGGTCTGAAAGAAGACAATACTCTCCTGCCCGTTGCGTTCATGGACATGAACTGCTACGTGACAGCGATGAAGGAGCTTCCTGGCACGGGCCTTTGTGTTTTTGGCGATATTTTAAAGGGCATCTGGTTTGCAGGCTACACTGAAGAACCATACAAAATGATGCTATTTGGAAAATCGAGCAAAAACATGGAGATCGTGGTCGCTGATCTCTTGCCAGATGGTAAAGAACTTCATATCGTGGCTGCAGACTCGAATTGCAATCTGCATGTACTGCAGTATGATCCTGAACGTATGTATCCTTGCTTTCTCACTCGTATTCTGCTGATCCACTTAGATCCCAAATCCCTTCATGGCCAAATCCTCCTCCATCGTACAACCTTCTCCCTAGGCGGCCACTTGCCAACAACTATGACTCTCCTTCCACGCACCAAAGCGCCTTCGCTTCTCCCTCCCAGCCCCGACGCAATGGACATCGCAGCTGATGACACAATTCCAGAACACGAGATCCTCATAACTTGCAGTACAGGCTCCATCTCGCTCCTCTCCCCTCTCTCAGAATCCCATTACAGGAGGTTAAGTACGCTAGCGAGTCACCTGACGAATACGCTATATCATGCTTGTGGGCTTAATCCGAGAGAGTATAGAATAGATCGCGATGCGCCGGATGGGATGGTGGGGAGTCGGACGGTCGTGGATGGAAGTATGCTGATGCGGTGGGCGGAGTTGGGCAGTCAGAGGAAGAGTGAGGTTGCCGGGAGGGTGGGCGTGGATGTTGAGGAGGTGAGGGAGGATTTGGTTGCGCTGATGGGAGGTTTGGGATATCTGTGATTCACAATAGTCTGGAGATATGAAGGACATTGAAATGAAACTGGTGGACATGAACTGGCGAAAAGGGAACTATATGGGTGGCTGTGTATGAGGAAGTGCTCGCTACCCCTATTCTGAAGTCGCCAGGATAATGCCAGATTGAAGAATGAACAGATGACTGAATTCCTTTCAAGACTACTTCAATATGAATAAGAACTTCTCAAGCAGAAAAGTGAACAAAAGAACTCCTGCTTCGATTCATACTCCATGAGCCCCAGATTCTTTTTAAACCGGGAGGACTGAAGTACAGTTGGTGCATAAAGCTCACCTTCCAATTCACACCCCTCCCTGCACAATGCCCAAAAAAATATCCCAAGTGCTATGAGCCTTGCATCCATTGCGGTCGTTTGTTGCATACTCGCCTAATGTAGGCTTTCGAGCCCCTTTCCCGTAGCCCACATTTATCCATAACCAACAAAATAAGCGATTCCCCCTACAATTAGAGGCCACTAGCCCGCGGTGTAAGTTAGACATGTTAGGAAGCCCGACAGCCTGGGATAACATGCACTAACCCAAACCAAGGTGCGAACGTTAAGTTAACCATGTTAGGAAGCCCGACAACCTGGGATAACATGTGAACGAAAACCCGCGGTGCGCTCTGCCACAGCAAACTAAGCGCAAGCTGAGTTTCTGGGTCCTCCGGGATTTCTTTTGCCGTTTTGGTGTATGAAACGATAGAAAGTTTTTGGCGGTATCGGCTGCGGTTTGCAGATTTTTGTGCGTGTTGGGAAGAAACTGGAGTTAAGCGAGGATTAAGGGGGGATTGTGGATCGAGTTAATATGCGCGCGTGCTGTCTTTGTGTCAATTGAATGTATTATACACTCGCAGTACAAGCTGAGAGAACTCACTTCTTGGTTACAATGAGGAGCCTACGTTAGCTGCCTTGTTTGACCTTGGAAAACCCTTGGACCTTCAATGCCCGTTTCGTGCTCGTCTTGGTAACCCAGCAAGCGCATTCACATAAGCCCTAAGATGCTTACAAACTTCGATAGCTCACTAAACATGAGGTCTCTTTCCAATTATGTACTTTCCGAGATGAATTCGGGGAAAGCGGGGTCTGCGACGTATTAAGACAAACCCACAGATGCCCTATTTTCTGTGCCCATTTCATTCGCATGGACTCCGAGTTCGCAATCATCATCGGCTAGGCAGGTGATTAGTAATATGAGCGGTGGAAGAGAAGGGGTCCCACGTTTGTTCTCGCTACCCCTATTTCCACTCGCTAGCAACAAGTCACAACACTAGACACAAAAAGTCTGAGAGGAATCAATATGATTTTATGCGCCATTATCTATCATAAACTCCCACCCTGCGTCCCTTCAACAAACACTATTCCGACAAATCTCCCATCTCTCAATCCTCAGCCCAACAAATCATCAAGTCCATTTCCCAATGGCGCATGGCCCTGAGCAGGCTTTTGCTGTTGCTGCAAAGGAGCCGAGCTGGATGAAGTAGCGCCCCAGATGCCAGCACTAGCCTTCTCTTTGGCCAATTGCCCAAGTGCAGGGCCGGAGGTTGGCGTAGTTGTCTTTTTGATTCCTGCGCTGGCTGAGGACCAGAGCGATCCGAAGGCATCGCTGCCAGCTGTTGGCTTCGCGCCAGGCGATTTGACGGATGAAGCTCCCGAATTTGGCTTTGATTGTGTGGCGGGGACTTTAACTGATGTGAAGTAGTTTGGTTGTGAGCCTTGATAGGTGGTTGGTCGAGGAGGTTGTTGGGCAACGGCTGGAGGTGAAAATGCGGAGTAATTTATGGGAGTAGCAGTCGTGCTGCTTGCTGGCGAGATTGAGTTGAATCCAACCAGATCACTTAAATTTGCTGCTTTTGGTGCAGACACTGGTTGAGGAGAGGCGTATTGGGTGCTGGATGTTGTGGTAGCGGTAGGAGGAGCGATTGAGGGGAAAGATGGAGCTGAAGTTTGGACTGGCGGAGTAGCGGATTGGAAGTCGTCAAAGTCATCGTCGTCTGCTGTTTTCAAGGCCGCAGGTGCTGCAATGGGAGCAGAGACTGGGATTGGATCGTCGAATGAAAACAGATCTGGCTCTGGCTCTTTCTTCTTCGGTGGCTCTGGCTTCTTCGATGTTCTTTCCGTGGTCTTCCGCCGGCTCGAGGGTGAAGAAGCATCCACTTGTCTGTGTCCTGGTGCAGCAACAGCTCCTTCGTCATATTCATCGTATTCCTCAAATCTGTCTCGGCCACCTGCACCTGAAGCACCCCGGCTACCAGAATCTTGGAAGTCACTCGATTGGCCTCCAAATCCACCTCCATCTCCATATACGCCTCCACTGTACCCTCCATATCCTCCACCGCCCCCGCTTCCGGCTTCTTCACTGCCGAAACCTCCATATCGGCTGCTACTAGAGAGGCCTCCTCCCATACCGGCTCCACCTTCGACACCAGTATATTTATTCCGTGTAGCCCTGGCTTTCTTCCGCTCTGCACGTATCCGGTCGACATCACTGAGAAGTTCCGCGAGTTCCTTAGCCCTGTTACGTACATTCACACCCTGGTCTTTGCCATTTGCGTCGATGAAGTGGAATTGTCGGAGCATCTTAAGCAGCGTGAGGTGTGACCGCGCATCGTCGATAACTCGTTCGGAACCATTCTTAATCAAAAATTCTAGGAGCTGCAATCCTTTGTAGATTTGCCTCCATTCTTCGGCGGCCTTCTCAGTAAATCTTTTGTAAATCATGGGCATGATCTCGTTCAGTAATTGGCTGGGGGATTTTAGCAGACGAAGGATCTATCAACGGCATAGGTACTGACTAGTTGTATGTTCCATTGGCAATTTCTTGCATCAGACTTGAGCTGGCGCCCTATTTATGAGGTCAGAGACTTGGTTCGTGGTCAATGGACTGTGTAGTTGCCGAGACGCCCCTGGATATAAATTTGTATATCAAGGTCTCGGAGGAGGCTGATTGATTGGGAAGTACGGACCCAAGGCTCATTATTTGTAGCTTCTCTGACTTTGGCTTCCATCTCGGTATAGTTCATGACGGCTGTATATCATCTGTGAGCGAAATGACAGCTGGCGGAACCGGGGATGGCCTACCATTCTGCACCTTTCGTACGCCTGCCTTCAGGTCATAGAGGGTAAGATTGGCCGCAGCCTCCTTCAAACTGGCGAGATCCATAGTGAGAATGGTAGATGTAAAGGTATCGTGATGTTAAGATGCGGGGGAAATTAACGTTGTTGCGCTGGGTGTCCCAGAAATATCAGGGAGCCGACCGCCAAACAAGCGCCAACTTGGAAGCCAGATCCTTGAAATACGTCACGTGATTATCTACTGCCAACTCCCCAGGAAATTTCTCTAAATTGAACGTGTAGGCAAAAGGGAGACTGGTTATTAGAGATGAATGTACAAGATAAATATTTACATTGCAGTGAGACATAAAATAAACATGTCACGAAATGCGGGGGCGTCTTGAGTGAGCTACCCCTGTCAACCTAACAAACGAGTACTTGAGAAAAATCAGAGCATCGAGACCTCCTTTCCACCCCATCAAATCATCATCGATCCTGTATCAACACCTCTCACACCGACCTGCATTTAGAGCTGCTCTTTCAATTTCTCATTCTGTATTTACACTGTACTTTACAGCTTGATCTCCTGTCTTTTTACGCAAGTCCTGCCTATACATCTAGACTCCTCTCCGAGCTTTCGTCCGGCTTTTCCAGGTATGTACCAACTGCATTGTCCTTCACTCCCGCCGCTCTCGGTGCTTGAGGAGTGGGTGGATGGGGTTCCGGGATTGCATGATGCGGTGTGGATCACAGCAGCCAGCACAGCTGAACCTGCGGGTTGATGAGCATGGCCTTGGTCGGGTCCAAGCTATGATCTATCCATCCAGAGCTCTTGGAGCTCCCAGCAGCGGCTATCGAGGAGTACAGAATACTCGGCTTTCGAAGGGCATGCGCCGGGGAAACGAGACTCTCTGAAACTTGGAGTGGCTGGCAGGCTTGGACAGGCTGGCAGGCTGGCAGGTGGCATGCTAGGATGCAGCCAAAGATGGGCTGAGAATAGCCATCCAGATCCAGATCCAAATCCATGCCGGTCAGCACACAGCAGCACCAGCAGCAGCAGAAGCAGAAGCACGCAACCCCTCCTCTCCACCCCTCCTTTCCCTCCCCACGCGCCTAGCAACCCTTCCAATCCTCTCCTCCGTTGGGGGTCAGATCCCTGATCTCTCAAGGATTCCACCCCTTCGTTTTCGCCGTCGCAAGCCTTTGCCCTTCACCTCCTGTTCGGCCAATGCGGGAAGTTTTTGGTTAACCCTCTTTCGGCTAGTCTTACCGTCACCCAGAACAACCACAAATATGCCCCACCTCGCCCGACCCCTCCTTCAATCTTCTTCCTTGACAAAATCCTTCATCTACAACTCCTCCACAAGAAACTTCCACGCATCCACCGCAAACATGACCATCAAGACGTGTGTAATACGATCAATACTGTCTCTGCCTGATGCTGACAATGCGATAGATTCTTCGACGTTACCTGGGAGGGCCCACTTCTCGATGCCTCTGGCAAGCCAACCTCAAAGGTTCAAGGTGAGCTTCAATTACCTCACTCCACTTTACATACTCCGTTTTTATCATCAAATCCATCTATAGCATCTACTTTTATTACGTACATGCCCATTTGGCATGCACAGAAGGTCCTGCTTGCGATAGAGCTCTTCCATTGACATTGTTGACATCGTCATCCGAGATTTACCTCGTATCGCCAGACAGCTAACAACCTTCTTTTATAGAGCAATCCGGCCGCATCAACTTCAACCTCTACGACGATGTAGTCCCAAAGACAGCTGAGAACTTCCGTGCTCTCTGCACCGGTGAGAAGGGCTTCGGCTACGCTGGTTCTGCCTTCCACCGCATTATCCCGCAGTTCATGCTTCAGGGCGGTGACTTCACCCGTGGCAACGTACATCCACTACATCCTCAAAGCTATAACGATGGAAGCTTACATTGACATAGGGCACTGGTGGCAAGTCCATCTACGGTGAGAAGTTCGCCGATGAGAACTTCGCCCGCAAGCACACCAAGCCAGGACTTCTCTCCATGGCCAATGCCGGTCCCAACACGTAAGTAAGCACAAACATTGTTCTGAAACACAGCTGACAGCTCGTTTCTATAGCAACGGCTCTCAATTCTTCATTACCACTGTGGTAACCAGCTGGCTCGATGGCAAGCACGTCGTCTTCGGCGAGGTTGCTGATGAGCAGTCCATGCATGTTGTTAGGTCTCTTGAGGCTACCGGCAGCGGCAGCGGCAAGGTCCAATATAACAAGAAACCCACCATTGTCAAGTCTGGCGTCTTGTAGATTGGTCAAGTTGGAGACGACTGCATATCATCCTCGAGCATTGTCATTCTTGGTCCTAAGATGTTCTCGATGAGTTTGGCAGGGTGAGGCAAGGGGGACGAAAAGTTTATTCATGACGCATCCCGAAATGAATTTGATTTTCCGACCATTTTGGTGCTCTGCACATGTGATTCAATGCTATGCGACTATGACTTTTGTGCCATTGGTATCTTCCCAAACTCCAGTATCCAGCCACGCTATGCATCTAATTCCAAGTTGTGACAACCATTTTTTTTACATGCTCAGCCAGTCAGAGAAATACTCGCAGTTGCTTGGTCCAACAGGTCCACCCTCCTCGCAAAGATCGAAGACGGGGCATTGCCCACAAGGAGCTTCCGTAAGCACACTGCTTCTTTCGTCCTCGTCAAGCAAGGTCTTCCTGAGCGCCTTATACGAAACGCCTGCTGGCCCACCAACAACTTTTTCAATCTTATCGTCATAACACATGATATCCAACAACGTCTGAATATCATTTGCTGCGAGAGTCTGCGCAAAGGCATTCGAGTTCTCCACAAACAATGTAAGTTCATCCAAAGTCGGATACTTTTGATACCCAGCAGGCATAGGGAGCATACTCTCGTATTTGATTCTCCTCGCGGTCTTTTCATTCATCTCTCCAGCCTCCACAACCCTAGGTCCCAACGCGTCATTTCGTAATGCCTTGGCTTGCTCGGGACTCATCTTCCTAATCACCTTCTTGGGGTTTCTCTCCGCCTCCCTCCTCGCACTCTTACTCTCATAAAATGTTCTCCTCAAAATGTAATGAAAGAGAACCTCCATTACATTGCTAATAAATTCCTCATCGAGCTCCCCGTCTGTATACCAAGGTCCACCTGTAGCTCGATCAGAAGGCGAGAGGCTGGACTTGATGTACATTTTGCGGGTAGGGTGCTCCACACTCTTCATCTCCGAGATCATCGATTTTGAGGTGAGGTGCTTGATGCATTGTGTGAAGGTAGTGTCGTGGAGGTTGGTCTTGGCTTTTATGGTCTTTGACCAGATGCCTTCATCCCCAGCTTCATCGATGAGGGAGTAGACTATCTCTTGTTCTGCAGTGAGGGAACGATATCTGGCAAATAGAGATTTCAATTAGCCCAATTCTCAACTCGAATATCTTGCAATTATGGGGCCATACTTCTTCGCCTCATCAGCAGTACGGAGCATCCATCCCATCTCGCCCCCTTCATGCACCACCTTGAACAATTTCTCATTGAGCAAGACTTGCGCGACGGTCATGAGAGTCATGAGATCATTGTTGGGTATAATATCCAGATCAAAGAGATCTGCTTGGCGGAATACCATCCTTGGATTGTCTTTTGTGAAAGGGAGGCAGGCTGCGTAGAGCTCCTCCTTCCAGGCGGCGATTTCCGCTTTGTTGGCCGCCATTGTTGCTAGCGACTTGGGGCAACAGATGGTTCAAAGTTGTGCTATCGAATCGGGAGTTTCATTAAGGGATTTTGGAATGGTGTGCCACAGAAAATGGTGGTAGAGTCACAACAGTGTTTTGGTAACGGGAAATAATTTTTGGTGGATGAGTTGGGTGGATTTTGGCGAGGCGGCATGAGGCTACGAAATTTCGATCCAGGTCTCAATTCACATGCTTACAGTGCATCACTCACTAGAGTCAATCATCTCACCTCGAGTTTCATGTCTAACTCTCAAACCAACTTTTCCTAAATTGGACGGTATCGTATTTTCGTCTCTTGGTGTAGCTTGACAGGTTCATCACATGTCTGACCATGAGTCCAGGTGAAAGGAATCAAATCAAGACCTTTCTGCAACCTCACGGCAATCACCAGTCATCGTCCGATTGTCCCAATTCTTATACGAGTGGCCTTGGTCAGTTCCAAGGCCATCAATGCCGTCTGAGATTCGTCTAAGGATGCGGATCTCCCTATAGGTTCCTCATCTGACGCCTTTACCGCGCTGTCATCTTAAGGTTTTGAAATGTCTGCCAATGCGACCCACCAGCGCGCCTACTTTACTCAGCCTCCCCATTTCTCAGCTCTCAAACAAGAATAGAGTATCGCGGCACAATGCCTCTTGGCTCTGGTCGGTCCCGCGGTCGCGCGTTTCTTTTAACGCGAGGCTGATGAGGATGAGTGGTCTCGAGGTTTTCAGTCGATTGTATGAAGCGCTGGCCGCGAAAGGTCTCAGGGAGGCAATGGGCTGCAATTGGCCAACTCAGCGCGTGTCACAACACCCGGGTGTATCAACAATTTATAGAGTCATGGCTTTCTTTGTTACTAAGAAACTAAGGTTCGGATCGATGATCTGATTCTCAGGTAGGTGATAAATATTTAAGAGCTTTGAATCCTCTGGTTTGCTTCACTCTCCATCTCATCCCATCAGTCTTCTCAACTACAAAACACATCTCTTCTCTTTCCTGTTTCCTTTTCCGTTTCTTCATTTCATAAAGACGGTCTCATTCAGACACTGGTCATTCTTTTGCTGCTAGCTCAGCTCAACTTCAGATTTTCCTCGTCAAAAACATTCGCCATTACGGCTTCACAACCATCGTTCACTCCGTATAAAGGCGCAGTTGTAATCAACGGAATCTTATACTGCCCTTACTCCTCCATTCCTTCGGTTCCGGAAAAGCAAAATCGTCCTGTCAATCCAGAACCTCCAGCATTTATTTCATCCCCTCCACCAGTCTTTACAAACCCTCGACGGGAACTTGATCCGGCTCCTTCTGAACTTCCACCAAAAGCCAAGAAAGCATCTCCACCATCCGTCAACATGGCAGGACCAGCATTCGGAGCTCTCGGTGCCTCTTTCACGGTTGCCCGCGGTATGCAAGCCGTATGCCTCATCTCAATCATCGGCATGACAGCGAACTTCATCGCTGAGTTGGTAGCATCTGATCAATCACCTCCTCAGGTACTCATCGGTACACTCTCTGTCGTATGTTTCCCTTACCTTACTCTCCAACCTAAACATAAACTAATAAGAAACTAGACTTGCATAGCAGTCCTCTACATAACAATCTCCTACATTCTCTACTTCGACTCGCTTCTCCCCTTCCTGGTCTCCACTGGTCTCGACTCCGCCATCCTCATCGCCGTAATCGTCGTCGCCGTCACAGTAGGAAAACCACTCTCCTATCTCGACTGCGCCGCTCTCCCCTCCTCAGGCGCCACCTCATCCTTCCTTGACTCGGTCGGCGTGAACATGAGCAAAGTAAACTACTGGGTCTGGGCCGGAGCTAGCAAGACGACTTGTTACGAGATGAAGGCCATCTGGGGTCTCAGCATTGCGCTTTGCATTCTTTTTGCTTTCAGCGGGGTGATCAGCGTTTGCCTTTGGAGAAGACAGATGGTTTTTGCGCCTGCTAAGGATGTTGAAGATAACTGAACTGTCTCCTCGGGGAAAATTAATATGTCAATGGAAGGAAAGGGACATCGAATTGGATTATACAAAAACACAAAAGCCTCAACGGCGAAAAGAATAGTCTTGGGTTTTTGTTTGGGAATTTATGGGTAATACTTGCTATTTGGAAGGTTGTTCCTGGCTTGGACAATGTGTCCTTAATGAAATAGACTCGCGTTGCTCTCATCCTCTCACCCAGCTTCTTGAAAAAGTGACATGATACTATGATATGAAAACACATCAGCAAAGAATTCACTGGCTCATTCTCATCCTATTTCTGTGCCGGCCCGAAGTGAAAACGGTAGCCTCAGCCTCAGCCTCGTCATCCGAACTCTCCTTGAGCCTTATATATATAACAAAATAAGCGATTTTCCACTTGTCAGCAAGCGGTCGTAAGACAGCCCTGACACGTCTTCTTCTGCAGACACTAAAAACTGATACCAGCGTCCTTCCTGGCAAGACGAAAAACTGGCCTGTTCTCATCCAGCAACGTAAAATTGGTTCGTCCAACCCGCTGTGTGACGTAAAACAGTGATGAATCCGAAAGGATACAACCCCCGTCAACGCACAGAGACGTAAAATTGAGCAACCAAAAAAAAAGAATCATAACTAGCCCAATCATCTGCGGTACGCGTAAAAGCGTTGAATAGTTTGTTCTTCTCCTGGCGAAAGCTGGGTTCTTGTTTTGCTAAATTTTTGTAAGCGAACCTCTTGTTGCTCAAGGAGAAAATAAATCAAACGCTCATAACAATCTCAGCCCTTGTAATGTCACATTTCAAGCTGGAACAAGATAAGATCATTGATCCCATTAAAATGCATTGAAAATACGCTAAACTCAGCAAGACCTAAAGTACATCTGGGCTTTTTTTTTTTGGTTCTGTTCGTTGTTAAGCTCATCTTTCCTGTTCTCCATCGTCAATTAGAGTATTTCCACCCACCGCCCATCCATATCTCAAACTCCGTCCGCTCACGAAACAACCCTCACTCAGCCGCCCTGTTTTGATGCTTCGTCTAAAGTTGGGTACTTCATCGTCCTACGCGGATAACGCCGGCGGCGACCAACTTTTGAATCTTAGATCTAATGCCGGGGTTCTTCATGTGTTCCTGAAGCGCAGCTGGGTCGCTTTGGGCTTGCTGGAGGATACTCTGCATGACAGGATCTTGCATGATGCCCAGGATCTAGAAAGCATTAGCCACCTTTCCATTTCAAATCTGAGACTGAACTCACCTCGGGATCTCTCTGAATCCGCTCCTTGGTCTGCTCCTCCGTCTCGTTCTCCCTAGCACTGTACATAGCTTGCAGAGCCTTCTGCTGCTGCTGCTCAATCTCCCGCGCATTTGCCTTGGTAACATCAACTTCCGATGCCTCAGTACAGACATCCAAACATTTCGAATATTCTCTCATGCCAAAGTAAGCTTGCGCCTTCCTAATGTAAGCACGGATGAACTTGGGATCCTTCTTAATAGCCTTGTCACAGTCCTCAATCGCGCTTGGGAATTCAAGAAGCTTGATAAAAGCAGCAGCACGGTTGCTGTAACCTCTCGGGTCTTCAGGAGCACGCTTGGTCATCTCCGTGTATGCTTCTACCGCACCAGGCCAGTCGGACTCCTTGAACTTTTGGTTGCCGAGCTCGCGGGCCTCTTCTGCTTTCTCTGGGTCGATGTAGGCTTGTCTCGTGCTCTCGATCTTGTTCTTCTCAGCTGAACGAAGTTTGTTGACAACTTCCGGGGTGCGGTGCTCGGTGAGAGACTTCTGATAGTTGGCGATTGCGTTCGTCAGATCTCCTTTCTTTTCGTAAGCGGAACCAATACGGGCATATGACTTGGCAATCATCTTGAAGTCGGCGTAAATTTCTCGGCCTTCCTCAACAGCTTTCTCGCAGGTCTTGATAGTATCATCATACTCTCCCTTCTCGAAATAGGCCGCACCGAGGTTGTTTAGGTAGGTGATATCCTTGTGTAATTCCCAAGCCTTGCTATAGTGACTGATGGCCTCGTCAAAGTTTCGCTTCTTGTATGCATCCGTACCAAGCTTCTTCTCTTCCTCGGCTGCAGCCTTCGCCTTGGCCTTCTCAGCAGCCTCCTCGTCTTGTGGCTCTGGTTCTGGCTCCGGCGTTGGCGCCTTCTTTGGTTGAGAAGCTTGAGCGGAAGCGGGTCGGGCATCTGGCATAGGAACATCCTCCTCTGCCTCCTTTGGCCCTGGGGCACCTTCACCACCCATACCACCCATACCCCCAGCACCCATCATATCCATATCAACACCCATTAGAACACCCAGCACCTGAAGCATCCTCGGGTCCTGGAAAATACTCTGTGTATCGTTGGGGTTATTCTTGATCCTTTGGAGTTGCATCATAAAGCTTGGGTCTGCTAGAAGCTTGCTGGTCTTAGGGTTGGCAGCAAGCTTCTGGATAAGTTGGGGATCGTTAAACATGCCACCAAGGCCGCCCATAGGATCACCTGTAACACCATCTGAAATTTCCCTTAGCAAAATTCTTGAGAACTATTTTTCATGAATGACTGCCTACCTTCTTTTGCTTCTGCCTCAATTGCACGGTTAACTGCCGCCAGGCCAGACTTGTTCTGCGCGTTATTCGGATCCAGCTTCAGACCCTCCTCGTAAGCATCATGGGCACCAAGAAGATCTCCTAGGCCGTGCTTTGCAGCTCCCTTTCGTCCCCATCCCTTGGCCCAGTCTGGCTTGAGCTCAGTGACTTTGTCTGCATCCTTGAGCGCGTTCTCGTAATCTTTCTTGGAGGCGTAGGCAGCCGATCGATTCGAGTAGAGAATGTGATTTGTTGGCTCGATTTCGATAGCTTGTGTGAATTTTTCACTTTGAAATAATCAGTAACTGTCCACTGGTACTGTCCAAGGGTAAAGGTCTGCGTGTGGACTCGAATAGGTCCAGGCTGGAAAGTAAACAGAGGGGTTCAACTCACATAGCCTCGTCGAAGTTTTTCTCCGCAATGGCTTTATTGCCTTCGGCTTTGAGTGCGTCCGCCATATCGAGGAATGATACTGGGATTAGTTTGGGTTTATGTTCTTTTCTTTGTAATTTGGTTGGAAGAAGTGCTCTAAAAGATGAGTTGGGGGATCAGACTACTATTTAGACCATAGCTTTCTAGAAGCTCTTCGAAATGGGGGCCCTGGGCAGAACCAAAGGCGGTGAATCACGTGCCGAGCCTCCTCTTGAAGATTACCCAGGTAGGTAAGGTACGGAGTACCTGGGATGGTAAACTTTCTGGCATTGAATTTACCTCTTCTGATTTTCTAATTCCATTTGGAATTCCACATCATGTAGATCAATGGCTCTCATTATTATATTAGGTATGCACCTATGTGTCTATGTATTTGACTGCCCTCCAAGATCCACTGAGGAAGGAAGCAAACAAAAAGACCAAAGTAGTCCTCGTGTGTATGTCTGGACGAGCTGCACTTTCGCAAGCTAGTTCTTTTCTAAACGCTGAAGACATATCCCAAACTCCGAGCAATGATACGCATTTTGAAACACTTCGACCTCCTCTACCTCCTCGCTGCTCTTTGGACAGCAGCAGCCGACATAACTAGCCCAGCTCTTTCTTGCATCGCTTGAACCGCCGCCGTGACTGGCGTCTGAGCACCGCTAGGAGCGGGAGTATTCGCTCTCGTGGCAGGCGCACTTCTATTATGCGCCATATGAGCATTTACGAGATGACCGGCCGCCAAGGCACTGCACAATGACAGTTCTCCAGCAAGAACACCGGCGGCGACAATGCGTGCAAGCTTGCGAGCATTGTCACCAGGATTGGTTGGATGTGAGCCTCGGACACCAAGTAAATCGAGCATGGCACCTTGCGGCTCAAGCACAGTGCCACCGCCTAATGTACCAACTTCAATTGAAGGCATGGATACACTAATTTGAAGGTTCCCGCGATAACTATTGTAAATAGTTAGTAAGTTTGACCATATCGGGTAAAGAATCGGCTTACTTCTTCATGAGGGTAATGCAGTTGGCGCTCTCGACGGTCTGTGCAGGGTCCTGACCAGTTGCCAAGAAAATCGCAGCGACAATATTGGCAGCCTGAGCATTGAATCCACCAATGCTGCCAGCCATAGCACTTCCCACGAGGTTCTTGGCGACATTCAACTCGACCATGGAATCGACGTCGGTCTTGAGAACACTTCGCACAACATCAGCTGGAATAATAGCCTCTGCAACCACGCTCTTGCCTCGGCCATCGATCCAATTGATTGCTGCAGGTTTCTTATCCGTGCAGAAATTGCCAGACACAGAGATGACGTTCATATCTTCGAAGCCAGACTCTGTAGCCATGACTCTCAGAGCATGTTCAACACCTTTTGAGATCATGTTCATGCCCATGGCATCTCCGGTAGTTGTCTTGAATCGGGGGTACAAGTAAGTGCCTGCAAGGGCAGTCTTAATAGACTGAAGTCGAGCAAATCTGCTGGTGGAGTTGAATGCCTCGGTCATGACTCTTTTTCCTTCCTCGGAGTCAAGCCAGACTTTAGCAGCACCAGCACGCTCAAGAGTGTCGAATGCAATACAAGGTCCTCGGGTCATGCCGTCGCCAGTCAAAACAGTGACTGCACCACCTCCAGCATTAATAGCCTTGCAACCACGATTGGTGCTAGCTACCAAGACACCTTCTGTTGTTGCCATAGGCAAGAAAAAGCTCTGACCATCAATGACTATAGGTCCTGCGACACCGACAGGCAAGGGCAAGTAGCCAATAACGTTCTCGCAGCAAGCACCCAAAACACGGTCAAAGTCGTAGTGTTCATATGGAAGTAGTGAGGACTCTAAGAGACTTGTCGTTTCGGCAGTTGCAGGTGTACGTGAGATTATGGCTCTTCGGATCTTGACAGCCCTTGTAGTGTCCCCGAGAGTTTTTTCGAGAGCATACCCAGGAATCTTGCCTTTCATTGAAAGTTCTACAAGCTCTTTGTCAGTGAGCTGCTTTACCTTCTTTTCCTTGAGCATCTGCTCCATTTGTGCGAAGGTCCGTGGCCGTGGGGCAGCAACTTGAGTGTCTGGTTGAGCCTTGCGCATTGTCAAGCCATCTTCATCGTCGTCCAACGGTGCCGGAGGAGCGATCCTCCCCTCAACCTGACCGTCGGTTCCGATCAAATTCAAGATTGGTGGGGCTGCGTTATTGAATTTTTCTGCTGCGTCTAGCTCTTCCGGGGTGACAGCATGGTGAGGAGGCATCTGCAGTGGTTCCTTGATACTCCATCTTGCAGCATTGAAGAGGTATCCATTGAGTACTACACTCAGTGCAAGAGCTACCATAATCCACTTCGACAAAACTGGATCCTCAAGACTTCGCAATAAACTATCCATAACACGACCACTCATTCCATAATCTCCAAAATCGTCATCTAGCTGTTCATGGCCTCTTTGATTCCTCGAGGGATGTCCATAGTGAACAGAAGGAAGTTCAAGCTCGTATTTGATGGGTGTGAGAACAGTGACGACAGTGGGTCTATCATGAGACTTTGCAATTTCGAAAATATAATCAAGCCCGTTTGAGGCTACCTTGAAAGGGTCCATTGGGGGTGGTGTCGTAACACTTGAAAGGCCTTGTCCAGAAAGTCCAGATACAGTTGGAGGCTCGGCATGGCTTTTGCCACCACGGAATGGAATGGTAACCAGGTTGAGAAGATTGATTATAATGAACCCAGAGACCATTAAAACTTTGAATTTTGGAACACTGCTGTCCCGGACTTTGCGGCCAAAGATATTAGTCTCGTTGTTAGCCTTGTCAGCTTTTGGCCATTCGTCGCTCTGAGCTACACTCTCAGCAACTCGTCGGTTAACTCCGTCATCCTCCAATGCTTGCCGAAGAGAGATGTGACGTTTTATGCGGTTGATTTCGAGCTTGATGTTCAACACGGCGGTATAAAAGGTGAAAAGGAGAATGCAGTCAAAAACTAGGATCCAAGCCGCTAGGAAGCAAAATTGTTGAAGGCCCCCCTGAACGCCTGACGCAGCTCCGGCAGCCAATATGCAAATCTCGATTGCGTAATCCCGAACAATCTCATAGCCCTTCTCATTGATCGCAACTTGGACGGCAGCCGGCATCAGTGTTCCATACTTTTGTGGCGCCAATGTCGGACTGTCTTGTGGACGAGGTCGTCGAGTATCAAGAGCTGCAGAGAGGACAGCTTTGGTAAGAACGATCGATTTCTCGAAGCCAATAGTAACCACAAGGAAAGGTAGGCCTTCGGACAAGAGAACCATATTCAGTGGCACACCCATCTGGGTCGTCACAATAAGACCAAAGAGGAATGCAAAGACCGAGGAGAACAAAGTTGTTGTAAAGAGCCAAAAATTGGATCCCATTCTTCGCATGGAAATAAACAGGGAGACGAAAGTCAAGTGCATAGAGATGTAACCCAGCACCATGATAATGATGTCCAGAGTCTCGGCGTTCTTCAACAGATCCACGAATTCGGTCCATGCGTTCGAAATCCAGCTTCTCACACTACGTCTTGTCGTATCCGCTTTGGCAGCCTTCATAATCCACTTCTTCTGCTCTTTGATCGGTTCTGCTTCATAGCCGTGGCGGGCACTCTCGGTCGTCGGTATTGTCCCGGCATTAGGAAGTTCCTGAGCACGAACGAGAAATTCCGGGGCCTGCTTATACGGAACCGCATATGCCAACGTAGTGTCCTGGGAAATTGCGGACAACGGATTCGAGGTTGAGGGTAAAATTGTGACCGTGAGGTTTTGTGGCAGGGGTAAGGTATCAGCTAAAGGGGCATTTTGCGGTGAATTGGCAGCCAACGAATCAGGGAAGACAAAGGTCAGTAGAGCCAGGTGGTCCTCATCCCGAGTAATCGCGCTCTCCGTATCATAAGCCTGCCATTTCCAGTCTGTATCGGCGCCCACCCTCAACTGTCGGCTCCCTTCCAGAAGTGACGGCCAGTCTGCTTTTCCGGTTGCACTTGACTTGACAGAGTTAAACAAGCTACTGTCCAACAAACTCATGTATGTCGTACTAGCCAGTAACGCAACAATAACGATCGTATGTATGGGATGGAGGCATGCTGGGCGGGAGATCGCCTGGAGAAGAGGCGTCACCCTCTTGTTCAACCAAATCGGCGTGGCCGCAGTATCTGCAGCTGGAGTGCCCCGAAGCCTCCTGGGAAGAAGAGAGGAGCCAATCATTGTGTTAAGGTATGGAGAGTATGCTGCAGATTTTTCGTTATGGAGCCATCGACGCACGAATGCGGGGTGTATTTAGGAATCTGGAACAACAACTGTTAGTTTTGAAGTCTGTCCAAAAGTCCGGAAACAATAACTGTACAAGAGAAAGTAGTTTTGAGATCTAAATTTAGAGACTGAAGGGAAATGCAGCCATGCCAAATTCAGGGTGGCACAGTGAAGTAACTCTCGAGACAGAGACTGCGATGCTGGAAAAACTGTCTTCCAAATCTCTCTTTTCTCGGACTTTCAGATTTATCGCGAACGACTGGTCCATGCAGATGCGATTCTTGAATTTAAAACTGCCAACTTTATGTTTCGTTGAGGAATTTGGGCGTACGTACCGAAAGGTTTCGTTTTGCGGTGAAGCTTCAATTGCCAGTAGCACCAGGCAGAGGGTCGAGGACAACCTGTGATGTTGAATCCGAGGAGGGAATGCAAGTTGTTGACTGGGAAGCGTGCGGCGGGATCAATTGACCAAGGGGAAGGAGGATGCAGCAACAAACTGGGTCAAACAATCAATTGGAAATTAATATGGAGGCGGTGGCCTGGTGCTAGAAATATGGATCGCTCTCGAGTGACAATGCGCGCTGGAAGACGCTAATCCAGGAACGGGAAGGCGCGCTGCAGGGAGATAAAGGGGTTCTCAAATCTGCTCCCGCCCGTTGAGCTCTGCAGAATGGACGCCCGGGGAAAAACCAGAGGGCAATCAAATTGTGCTCGACTTTCTTTTCAAACATCGCATCGAGGACTCGTAATGTTTGGTCTCAAGATTTCAAATCCGTCGACATCCCCATCCCATTACCTTCGAGCGAGGAAGCCACGGGGTTCTTCTTGGCTATATTCCATCAAATCAAAAGCCGCAGCCGATCGGATTTGTCTTTGGGGTCGTCACACCCGGGGCTAAGGCTACCCGGGTGGCAGTGGCAGTGGCAATCTGGTGAATCGGACGCGTCCCTGAGCGATTTTTCAGGGAGCATTCCAGCTGGACAGGTACTGTAGATCTCTCGTTGATCAGGAATCGGGACGTCAGAGGGTTTATCGTCAACCCGAGGTGCGTCCACCGGGTCAAGTAGGCGAATCATACGATGAAGGCCCCCGAAAAAGTGGCATCTTCCGTACCTATTCATCCAAAATCATCCTGACCAAAAAGTCCGCGTCCACTTCACTTCCAGGGCAGCGAGACTTGTACAATTTTCTTATCAGAACCAACTTCTGGTGACTTGGCCTCCAACGTACATCCGGTCATCCATGAATAGACTTGGATACATTCAGAGGTGCATATGCCACGGAAGCAAGTTTGTATTTGCTTGAAAAGTACTACCCGAATCATAGCATGCCTCTCGGTGACAGTCTTGCAAGCTGTGTATGGCAGGCAACTTCCATGCCTACCACCATGATGTGATGGGGATACATCATGGTGGTGGGGTAGCTCTTCTTATCGCCAAGGGTGAACGCTGCCCCCAAAAGAACAGCCGACTTACCCGGCATCGTGAAGGTTCAAGGCTGGTGTTTTAGTGCTTGGAAGAGAAACCTCCGAATCTTAAAGGCAGAACGTTTAGTGCTTGGAAAAGAAACCCCCGAATCGAACCTAAGCCTTCCCAACCCTAGCAACCTCCTCCCCATCGATGCTCACAACCTCAACTCCCTTCCCCTTCAGCTCCCCCTTAACCTCCTCCCAGGTACTCGGATCAACAGCCCTCGTCCCCTCACCCACAACAAACGTCCTAAAGCCCTCCTTCGCAGCATCAACCGCCGTACATCTAACACAATAATCAAACGCCAACCCCACGCAATAAACATCCGTGACCCCCTTCTCCCTCAACACTCCAGCGAGCCCGCTATCACTTACCCTCGGCCTCTCCAGTGGATCGTAGAACGCAGAGTACATCTCAACCTCCCTAACCTGTCCCTTCTCCACGACCTGATCAATCTTGCTCATATCGAGCTCGTGAATCAGCTCCGCGCCTTTAGTGCCTTGTACGCAATGATCGGGCCATAATCTCGTCTCGTAGGTCTCGGACGCGTTGGACGGATTGACTATGGTTGTAAAGTCGACGTAAGGTTTCTTGTTGACGTGGTTTGAGGCGAAGGAGATGTGGTCTTGGGGATGCCAGTCCTTAGTCGCGATCTTGATGACAAAGGGGAGGTCGAGGAGTTTGTTCACGGTGGGGATTATGTCACGGCCATTACTGACTGCTAGGGAGCCGTTCTGTTTGATGGTTAGCTGTGAAGGATCAGAGGCAGGTGAAGCGCACTGGTGGGCAGAAGTCTTCTTGCAGATCTACAATGACCAGTGCGGGCTTGAAATTGTTAGTCGACATAGTGATCTTGGTGTAGCAAAGTGGGAAAGGGGGATGTCAGCGGATGCTCATGGTTTTGTGTTTGGGGAGATGCAGCTTCGCGAGCTTTCCAGGTTGCTACGACCCCACCAACCTTGCAATCGCGGGGCAGGGGCAGGGGCTGGGGCTGGGGCTGGGGCTGGTCACATGATTTACCTCCTCAACTTACTGCTACCTTCAGATAAAAGAAGGCCAGACTTAGATTTTCAAAAGGATACTCCGAGCCCGTTCAATAAATATGTGCCTCACGATTCGCAGATACACAAGTTATTTGTACCCCTCCATTCATCACGCTCCACCCCCTTATTTACGGAACGGAACTTGGACCAGCTAGAACAATAACAACCAACAGATGAAGATCCAGAAGGCTCTGAGTAGTAAACTACTATCTCATCGCTGGCATAAACTCATATCAAAAAATACAAGATCTATCTATAATTCGTAAATAAACCCACCAACAGCAATTCAAGGTCCGTCCTTCATCCAAAGCTTCTCCCCCCTATCCAAATCCATAATCATTTCAATTATCTTTATCCCCCTTCTCAATCTACTAAAGTAAAGCCCAAACTCTCAATCGTACCCACCACTAAATACCCGACTCATCCAGAGAGCACTCCGCGCAAGCCTTAAAAGTAGACTCAAAAGATCAAACAACTCTTGCGATCCAACCATTTGAATATCACGTATAAATTTTCCCAAGAAAAATCGATATACCGCTGCCCTATCCAAACACCCCCTGCATTTAAGTTCGTCTCATTTATGAACTTCGACATTAAAATGCCTTGTACACCATACGCTATCTTTATATCTACCCCATTCCATTAACCCTGAGAGGCAAACTCTTTACTCGACAGTGAATCGCCTACGATATGCAACAAAATCCAGACTAGGTGCCATTTCCCTCTCTACCAGAATCCAATCTTCGGACTCTACCTCCATTCATCTTAGAGCAGAGATAAGTACCCAATCCACAGCTGAAGTGAATGTAGGGAATATCAGAGCAAAGTGTTGCAACGCAGCACATACTATTGTGTGCGAAAACAAAAAAAAATAAAAGCTATAGCTAGAATAAGAAATGAATCCGTAAAGCTTTACTCATACACAGGGTTTGACAGCCCCTCCGAAAATAACACAACCACGAGGATGTCAAGTACTTTATATGTAGTGACTGCACAAGACTACAAAACGCTGCAGTTCTGACTAGGAAGTGTTTCCAGGCAAAGAGCTACGAAACATGAAATCCATTCTCAGTGCTATCTAAACGCTTTTTCTTTTGGTCGTAATGCAAACTAGTTGCTCATCCATGCTGTTTTCAACTCTCATGAAGCGTGGTACCATGACATCTCATCCCCATCAAATCACACACATTGCCCCTGCCAATCACAACCCCAGAGATTCCTGAGTTGAAAATCAAGAGAACCAACCACCACCACCCTCCTCCCGTCTCTCCTCTACATATTCCTCCTCGCGCCCCTCTTCTCTCTCCTCAGCAACCTCCTCTCTGTACTCGTCTTGCTCACGCTCTCTCTCGCCCCATCCAGCTTCATTGCCGAACCCACGGCCGTACTCTTGTCTAGGTGGTTCCTGGTATCCACCTCCAAACCCACCCCGGCCGCCATACTCCTCCTCTCTACGTTCTTCGAATCGCTCACGAGCAGGCTCCTGGTATCCAAACCCGCCCGGGCGGCCGAATTCTTCTCTACGTTCCTCGAAGCGTTCACGAGGATTTTCCCCGAATCGGCCTCGACCACCAAACTCCTCGCGACCACCGAATCCGGCCCTGCCTCCAAAGCCGCGCCCTCCGAACTCTTCCCTTCTCTCTTCTATTGCTTCCTCTCGTTCTTCAAGACGCTCACGGAATCCCTCCCCACGCCCTCCGAATCCCCCACCAAATCCCTCTCTTCTCTCTTCCAAGCGCTCTCTGAATCCCTCCCCTCGCCCTCCGAATCCCCCACCAAATCCCTCTCTTCTCTCTTCCAAGCGCTCTCTGAATCCCTCCCCACGGCCCTCAAATCCCCCTCCAAAGCCACCACCGAACTCTCCACGTCTCTCCTCAAACCTCTCCTCGCTGTGCTTCTTCTTGTGATGCTTGCCATGCTTTCTGCGTCTAGAGTCATCACTGCCACTGTCCTCATCCTCTTGGACGTGAGCTTCATGATAATGACGTCCGTCAGCAGTTTGACCTTCCTTCCATGTCTCAGTCTTGACTATACCGCCGGGCTGCTGATAGATCCGTTCATTTGTTTGTTCGTAGCCTCCCCCATACATTGGCTGCATCTCAGTGCGTTGTTCGAAGCCTGCTCCACGTCCGGCACCCGTCTGCTGATAGCGTTGATAATCGGTCTGCTGTCCCCCGCCAGGAAGTCTGGTCTCGGAGTATTGGGCTTGTGCATACTGATTACCGCCGTGAGCAACTTCGGTGTATTGCTGCTGATAGCCACCCTGTGGTGTATATCCTTGACTTGCATATGCTTGGGGCTTTGCCTCGTCGTCGCCAAGAATACCACTCAAGAGAGACCCTCCTAAACCACCTGCCAGAGCCCCCACAACTCCCCCGAGAGGGCCGCCTCCCATGTTATTAGTTCTGTCAAAACCTCCTCCGAACCCCACGCCAGACCCATGTTCACCACCACCTAAGGCCTCAGATATGCCACTCAGCAACATCCCCGCCGGAGTACCAGATGTGGGACCAGATCTCTTTGCCATACCGAGAGGTTTTCCGCATCCATGGCCAGTATCATGAACACCTTCCTTGTGATTCAATCCGTTCATAATACCGTCTCGACTCAGTTGTTGGCGAAGCTCTTGCTGCTCGTACTGCTGTTTTGAGCGCCACCAACCTTCGACAACGCCGAACATGAGACGGCGACCATCGGCTGCACCATCTTCTCCTTGGTTTCTAAGAGCTGGATGATGAAAGACGCCATTAATTATACGGGTGATTGTACGATCAGGATCAATCCGCTCGTCATCCCAGCATTGAATAAGTTGAGGAACTACCCACTTGAGGACCTGAGAGGCAATCTTGCCAGCACATTCGTTGAGAATCTATTGATGTTAGGATAATCGACATGATCAGGGTGATTATACATACATTGGAGAAATGGTCCTTGGAGAGCATGGAGTGAGTCGGGTCGGTAGAACGATCGTCATGGAAGACAATCAGTTGCTTATCCTTACTGCTCTGAATGATCTCTGACGAACCCGTGTTCAGCTCCGTCTTGATCTGATTGATGATTGGGACCACAAACGGTGCGAGTAGAGAGAAGACAAAGATATTGATCTCATTCTCGATGTTCTCAATAAGATCAGGCAAGACTGGAATCTTTTCAATTGCTTCAGTAATCGATTGCATAATCTCGTCGTGCCATTGAATGATAGGGTAGATCTCTTTGGCGACTTGCTGCATCTGCCGTGTAAACGCTTCAGGTTGACGTGGAGACACATGCATTTGTGACATCTGGGCTGCTGCTGCGTTTGCCTGAAGCTCGTTTACCTTGCCAGCTTGATCTGAACTGCCAAAGATACCTGATGGAACGGAGCTGAGAAGCCCTTGCAAGATGCTGGTGTTGGCACTGCCACTGTTCTGCATGGAGCCTTCAAGCTCTTGAATCTCCGATTGTGTTGCCTTGTCGTCAAACTCGCCCATGACGGAGTGAAGAAAGTCAACTCCACCAAATGTGCCAGTAACGATGGGATAAACAGGATGTTGAGCACCTTGAAGTTGTATCTGAGTCCCCCTGCCAACATGTGGGAATACATCACGCTCTCCCATCTCAATCAGAGCAAGTTCAATGTAGTTACTGTGAGCAGAATAATCTGGGATTGATTAACTTCGGAAATAAATCAGAGTATGAAAATTACATACCTTCAAGACAATGCAGTCCAGTTCCCAAAAGACGTAAGGCCTCGTAAAGCTCAACCTTATTTCCACTTCGAGCATATGATCGTCCCAGCTGGATGGATTTACCAAATAACTTCCTGACATGTAGAGCAGAGGTCATGATACCCGCATTCTCGTTCGCAATATAGTTCTTCAAGCCAGTCCTGGGATCAATTGCCAGTTCAACTCGTTCGTTGACTGGACCACGAAGTCTGGGGTCATATTGTGTGGCATCGAGGTTATCCGCATAGTCTTTCGGGTTGTCGATGTGATCCTCTGGGCGGTAGCAGCCAAGACGTTCTGCTGTGACTTCAAACTCCTTTGTGCCATACCCAAATGTCATGAAACCAAGGACCCAGAGAAGGATTCGGATAGCTTCTGCGGAAACATACTTGACCGTGCCGACATCGATTGCTTGAGCTGTGCGAGGGACGGAATTAGCTTGAGTTCTTCATGCAAAAATTTTCTGTCATCTTTGCAAGTCAGAGGTTGCCCACAGTAATCTCTGAGCCAGTTGCCAAAATATACTCTGGCAACGTTCATCTTGTCAAACTTCTTCCCACCGGCGGCTCTCGACATAACCAGGGTAAGTAAGGTGTCTTCGATGTCCCCATGGCGCCCTAGATCAATGTCAGCGGCAGAAGAAGCTCATGGACAGGTGAACCTACAGTTTACACCCTCAATCTTTGAGATGGAAGCAATATTTCCTGCGCCGAACGCATGTGCTGGACGTGCTAGGATTAGTAAGATGGCAATGACTAGCACTGAAGAAGAAATGGTAAAGGAGGGCATTTTTGCGGGAGTGGGTTTTGTGTGTGTCGAGTAAACACCAGGAATCCCTTTATGGAGAGGATGAAGATGTTAGTGGGGGAAGTGGTCAGAGATTTTGTAGCAATGGCAAGGGCTTGGCGGGGTCACCGCCAAGAGACGAGCTGTTTGAGCTCTGGCGATCTGAGAGTCAGCGCTCAACAGTGGCCGCCAAGCTTTTTTTGGGTATGTATGCTGGAAGTGCTGGATGAGCTGGATAAGCTTGATGAGCTGTCCCCTGCCAGGACGAGGCTGTGATCACCAAAGCTCGTGTGGTTGGCGAGATTGGACAAGCTTGAAGCACCAGAAGAGAGGGGTTCCAATGGCCGAAAGCTCCCGAAATGCTCTGCGTGCTGCAAGCTTGTTTCGGAGGGGCGGCCGACGATACCTGTCTACCTGGCTGACTGCCTTATCCCACGTACAGCCCCGGAAGCCGGAGAAAGGCCGTGTGCTCTAGGAGGAGCAACAGCAGCAGGCACCAGAGAGGCAAATCAGCGATGAGAGCGCGAAATCGGATCGGTGGGTGGGCGCTGCAGTGGTGTGATGCTCTGATGCGGTGATTAGGCGCCGAGAAAAAATGGGGGGGGGCTGGGAGCTGGGGGCTGGGGCTGCATAGCGCGGGGTGAAGCATGAAGCATGAAGCATGAAGCACGAAGCAAATCTGGAGGGGAGGAGAGCGGGGAGGGGAGGGGCTGCCTCTGAAACAGCAACTCTTCAGCAGCACGCCAGTACGTCGGCTTCAGTTCAGCGGGTAGCCACCAACGCAGGTCTACTGTCGAAAGCTTGTGTTTCTGCATAGCATGGTCTAATAATAAAGTTCTCTCTGTACCTAGTATCCATACCACTCCCATCCGTATCAGTACACGAGACACGCATTTTCTCGCCCTTCAACGCCCAGCTGTAGTGCTTCGACTCCCGATCCGCAGGTCACACAGCGACCATCAGCGCGGCCCAACCAGGCCTCTGCATCCGTAAGTGCGGCAATTGCAATTGCAGTGGAAATGGAAATGGAAATGGAAATGGCGGGGCGGGGCGGGGGGCATCAGGCGCTGCTGTATTGCTTCGCGCTGGGCCTTCTTCGATAGCCATAGAGCTCTCACAGGGTTTGCGAATGCCTACAGATCATGCTGACCCTGGAATGCGGAGGCTTGGAGAGCGCAAAAGGGATCAAAATCAGATATGAACTGGCGTAGAAGTAAATTCAACTATTGTATATACTTTTGCAGTGTCTTTGGCGTTGAGACTGGAAATTTGTGCCTCCTCTAGCCCCAACGCTGTTACCCGTTCTGCCAGGGCTCGCCTAATCGTATACAGTAAGGTAAGTAGAGTAACTCGTAAGGTAGGGTAGGCCGCTGTCCAGCGCTCGCCTGCTGCAAAACCTTCGTCGCCCGCACCTCGAACACCAAATCCCTTCATCTCCCAGGCCTCTTCACTGTCTTCAGCGAACCAACACCCCAAATCATCATCCCTATCGGCAACATCACCCTTTCCATCACCATGGCCCGTCCCAAGAAGGTCGCCGAGGAGAAGCCCAAGGAGGGAGCAACTCTTCAGATTGATGTCGATAGCTTCGTCCGCACCCGCGATTCCGTGAGTCTCATTCCTATTCTTCATTCCTCCTCGTCCCTCATCCACCAACTCGGCGCATACGGCAACGTCGTTTTTGCTCAACACAACCCGCCACCACCCTTTCATCTTCTCCCCCACATCTCAACAACCATCTATCCTACACCCTCCGTCGCCTCGATTCCTGCATTCCCATACCTCCGCGACCCTATCCCGAGCGTCTCGTCGTCGCGATCGCAAAGTTGACCTCGCTGTCACGAACGCGCTCCATTGTTTACATTGGCACCTTCGCGTCCCGATGGAGCTATGACAACCCCGCGCCAGCGTCATAACATTGATCTGGATAGCTACTATGTCTCGCAACAAACACTAATGTGGGCAAAGGTCGTCACCGGTCTTGCAACTCTCCAAGATGCCATCCAAACCCTCTCGAGCGCCTACATCAAGCACACCAATGCAGTGCTCGGAGAGCACGGCGCGGGTCTCGATGTCGAATCAGCCCTTGCCAAGCTCGGCGAGAATCCTCTACTCAAGCTTGGAGAATTGCATCGTGCCATAAGCCCTGCAGGAAAGGCCAATGCCGCCGGCGATGCTGCTGGGGGGAAGAAGGAGCGCAAGAAGAGACAGCATGACCCCAATGCGCCAAAACGTCCTCTGACTCCCTTCTTCCTCTACATGCAGACGGCGCGCCCCATAATTGCAAACGATCTCGGCGCTGAAGCTGCCAAGGGGGCTGTCAGTGATGAGGGAACAAGACGATGGGGAACCATGGCCGCAGAGGATAAACAAGTAAGTAACTCTACTCCCCAACTCGATACTTTATACTGACAGCTATAGCTCTGGACCAATGCCTATAAGGACAATCTTCGCCTCTACAATGCGCGCATGCACTCTTACAAGGCTGGCAATCAGCAGGCCAAGGAAATGACCGATGAAGAAGCACTCGTCTACGCAGACGAACACAACATCAGCGTAGAGAACACAGCAGATGCGCAACTAGTTGGCGACGCTGCAGCAGCTCTTCATGATGAAGATGCAGAGGGCGAGCCGGAGAAGGAGCCTACCCCACCGCCCAAGACTCCAAAGGCCAAAGGTGGACGCAAGGGCAAGGCTACCCCCGCCACTGCACCAGACAGCATCGTGCCTCCTGCAAGCGCAAGCATTGTTCCTCCCAAGCCAGTCGAGAAGGAGAAGAGCCCTGATAAGAAGAGAAAGCGAGCAGGCAAGAAGTCAGATGAGCCTACTCCCACAATTGAAAAGGAGGAGCTAGCAGTCGAGACACCCAAGAGCGCTCCCAAGCCCAGGAAGAAGAAGGCCAAGGGAGAGTAAGCTTGTCAATTTCTGCCTCTACTGATGTTATTATGATTGCGCCCTTGCTGGAAGATCAGGGTTTATTCGAAGTCTCTTGCTTGTTGCTTTTCTTTTTCATGGTGGAAAATAAACGATTCATGGATCGGTCGTTGCGTTTGGGATTGTATGAATGAATGGATGGATAGGATGGCTGAAGGACGGACTTGGCTTATACTGGGCGGTATACTATCAGTATTGTAGCTGGTAGTGGAATTGTTTATCAATCGGTTTCCTTGCAATCTTGACTCTGGCCTTTCTCCACGTCTGAGAGTGAATTTAAGTGCGGTAAACTGATTTTCTCTTCTTGTCCTTTGTCCTATCTACCCAATGCTCATTCGACATAAATGTTATTTTACTGACTCGCACATCGGTTCTGAAATATGTCATGCCTTTCATCCCGAGTTCTCTACTGCGGCTGGGTTTAGGAAGGTTCAATTAAGCGAGCCTCCCCTTTTCTCTCGTTCCTAACTAGTTATGAAACGCGTACTCGCAGAGTGAGTAGGGAGAAGTGCGGCAGCAAGAAAGGGGGACTCAGGTAGTTGACTTAGCATCTTTTCTGAGGGTAAGATGCCGTGAAATCAGCTTCCGAGTCGGCTGGACTTTCATCTGTGACAGACTCGACCTCGTTCGGAAAGTTCTAGACTAATGATTCATTGTTTTAGGGGAAGGATGAAGGTTTCTTCCAAGTCAAATTAATATATTAAATCCAAAAACGGAAATACGGAAGAAGAATAGCTAAAGTTTCAACGATGAACAGAGAAGACTCTAAGATTAAGATTCTGAATTCGAATCACAACGAAAGCCGTCCTCTCCTCGGGTATCAATTAAAACCCAATTGGTTTCTTCCCAGTCCGGTCGTTTTGCGGTAGAGAGCAAGAGGAGAGAAGGAATTTGGTGGTGCCGAGTTGGGATTTCGTAGCGTCGGTTGTGAGGGAAGAGGCACGGCCATGATGCCTGTGTTCTAGGCAGGATGTTGAGATTGGGGAGGAGGGGGGATTTGCAGATGCTGATTTGATGGAGGAGGGAGGCGAGGTCAAGGGATAGATGTTAAGGTTGTGGAGGGGAATTAGGTGGTGATAAGATAGTGTTGGTGAGGGTTCTGCTGGGAGGCGGAGAGGCCTGTGAAGAAGATGTGGGAAGGGGAGTGGAGGGCAAGAGTGAGGTTTGTGTTCTCTCCTATGCTGGCAGTTCCTGGGAGGATATCGTTATCTTGCTGAAGTACATGGAAAAGTTGGGAGGTATGTCTACAAAACGATGATTTTTGAGGGGCGTTCGATAGTTGAAGGACAGTAAAAGAATATACATTGTCATGAATAATATCTGAGGCGGATTTAGGGCAAGAACCACTAGGTCACACCCTGAGATACACAAAATGAGGAGCAGAATCTAGGAGGGGTTACCTCCAGTGACCAGGATCACTTTTCATGCGAGGTCGGGGATATTCTTGAACTCATATTTAGGCATCTTGAGTAAGATTGCAAGATCTCTGAATCTTGAGATTTTTAATAGACAGGAAAGTAAAAGGACTCGATTGAGAAACAAACGAAAGATCCTGAAATCAGGAGTAAACCATCGCCAAACGATAGCTTGCAACGTCGAATTGTGATAAAAGTGTGAAAACTACTTGAAACCTGGTATAAAATATGGAATAGATATTCAGAAAAATGCAACTCTGCGCCCTTAAATACTCTGCCAAAATTAAAGTAATCGTCACGGCGTAGATACTTTCCTTTTGAGATCGGGGGAGTGTTGCCTGGTTGGACGAGTCAGCGATAATTGCGAACCTCATGGCTCTTTAGGTGGCAGGAGGTGAAGTACTGTCGCTCGGGGTAGGGGTCGGTCAGTTGGGCCGATCACGTGCAGGCAGGGGCTTCTTGGTTGCATCTTCGACTTCATCCTTCCTACTCCTCAACCACCTTTCTTACCCATCTTCTATGCAATATATATCCACCGGAATCGCCAGTTGGAGACGTGTAGGGACTGCAAGAAGTTGACAAGCTACTTACTTAGCTCACCATCAACTTTAACCTTACCAGCAGGGAGCCTGGTATCGTCCGCACTCTCCAATGTCATGTTTGAACACCAATCGCTCGATGCTCTCTCCCTCGCGGAATGAAATATGATTGATTATCGTGGGTGCCTCCCCTTTCTTGGCAGTGAGTACAACGCACTAGAAGCTCCGACAAGTCGAATGGTACTCCACTGCATAGTTCTTCGGCGCCCTCATCCGAATCTGAAATTGGCCTTCAGAGGCGAGCAAAGTAGACATCGCTCATCCAGGCTCACGCGAGCGTCACAATGAATTTCCTCAGATGGTAATCTGTCATCTTGAGCATGTTCACCTGGGCGAGACCACTCCCAAATACTTGAATTTCTCCGAACGCTCTAAGGAAGAGAATTTGCCGCCGATTCCCAACTGAGTTGGACGGAACGCTTGCTGGATAAATGGCCCATTTATTATCCGGACGATTTTGGCAAAGACAGATCGGAGAGGTGGACCTGGGGAGATTTTCGGGGCGCTGTCTTACTTATGGGGAAACTCATCATTCTCAATGGAATCAAAATGAGCATGGCGGCCAGCCGAGAAGCAGCTTCTCAACATATATCGACCCAAGGAGGTAGATTCAAATTACAGTACTCTCAGTATCAACCAAAGTACACTGAAGGAGCGTACATATAAATTTAAGCACGTTAAATAATGTTATTGGAGGGCCTCCGACGTTGCGTGGATGGGAGCCAAAATCCAAGAATACGCACCTTGCATTTCAAGTCATCATGGCCATTGCAACCAGAATAGGGAATCGGACTACCATAATAACCAGCCTGAAGACCAGCTTCTTTTGTTGTGGGACTCCGTCCGCACAGACCGGGCTCGATATAACGACTGCCAGTGGCAAGCCATGGTGCATTCCCAGAGCTTCCATACTCGCGTCCTTGGCTGGAGCTTGTCATGTCAAACTGTCAGACCATTATTGCCTGGGGAGACGAGACTTGCAAGTTAACAGATCGTTGCGAAGCCTATCATAGGAGTGTCTGGCCTTTAGCGGACACAATTACCCTGAGAATATGCCAGGCTCGAGGTAAATTAAGTTGGAAAGAATAGCAGTCTATGAGACAATGGTTCACTTGAAGAAGGTTGAAGAAATTCAAAGGGACTGTAAAGCTCATAACAAGTATTCCAACTGACGGCAATGCTGGATCTTAGCCATACCAACGAAACCTCCGATTCGAGAAACCATGTATTTCGGCTGAGGGGCATGTTTCAACGCAGGCGAGATACTCCCAGCCTCCTCCCCGGAGTTGACACCTGACTTTGCAATCTCCATTGAACTTTCAAGCGGTAATCCAACTACTACACACAACGTCTCCGATATAGTTAGAAGATTGCAAAGTAGGAAAATATTTACCACCTACAAGGATATACTGGGCATGAAATCGCCGAGTATTCAGCAAGAAGATTGGTTTACTTGGCACTCTCTTTCTTATATGGATGCCATGTGGGAAGTCGACTGACAAGATGTTCAATTTGGTAAGAGAATGCTATACAACATTCGATTATGCATGGGGAGGTGTTCCAATGGGTGGGAAAGGGACATACGAAAGGAATGGAAATGGAGACGGTGACGATATGCTAATGTTTCTCGTCAGGTTAGGTTTAATGAAGCGACAGAAGCCACTTGGAGCTGAGGATATATATATCTTGGTTAGAAATCGAAGGGACTGGACTAACACCATGTGTCACAGGGTTTGCGATTCGAGAAAACGGACAACACAGATGAGTAAGAGCAGCAAGACGAGGTTCCAGCAGTAAGAAGCAGAAAGGAGCATGTGCGTGACTTCTCAGGGTGGCTGAACAAGTCCACCCATTAGCTTTTCTGCACGCTTGCAGAGAGTTGTGGGTGTGACCTGCTACCGCGCAGCTGCATCTTGAATATGTCCAGTAATAATGTAAAGGAGCACGGTATTTGAAAAGAGGCGGTTCTTTCGGCAGTAAAAGCGAAGATAAGGCGTTCGGGTTGGTATTTCGCTCTATAGAAAGCGACGGCAGTCCCCCGTGGCAAGCCCTGTCTCCAGCAGAGGCAACCCAATCGGCAAGGCCGAATTAAGGTCCAGAGGTGCGGTTTCAGCCTTCGGAATAAACCCAGTTGTTTTATGAGATCAAGTCGATCGGATTGCTTTTCCCCAGATACTCGCATAGCCAATCTCTATTAAGAACGTGTTTTCAGCTCCAGCCACAATCCATGTGATGTTAAAGCTCAATCTTATAAGGTCAACATTCATTCCGTAAAATATGCGTGTATCTTGCAAGACACTTTGAGCTTAATGGCGTCTTCCTTTCCTCAATTTTCGATCCTACCCGCAGAGCTTCGGCTCCAGATTTGGCAGTTAGCACTTGCCACTACTCCAGAGATCTCCACTATCACGCTCTCTTACACTAGATGGGATGCTCTTGATACTCAAGCATATGATGGACTAAGTTACGAGGTGGTTCAAGGAAACCTCTGGTATTTTGCATTTACGCCATGCCGAGATTTACCAGCTATCCTCTTCACATCTCGAGAAGCATTCAGTATCGGCCGCCGGTTGTACCACGTTGCTCATCAGATTGGCCATGAGATCGTCGATGAAACTGACATCGAAAATTTAACTTCTGAGGATGGAAAAATCGTCGTCGAAGACTACAGTAGCTCCATTCCAGTAACAACACGGAAAGAGCGAGCAATTCCTTACCCAAACAACCATCTATTCTATGTGAAAACCGACCCAAAAGTCTCCATCCAGTCAAATCTCCCTCTTTCCTACCACGCAATATCTGACCTGCGCCCATTATCCTTCCGAGGGATCAGATACCTAGTCATGGACGCCATGGAATTCCACAACCGAATGTATGTCATGAACTCGAACCCGCTTGTGTTCTCTGGTCTCAAGGTGCTGTTTCTTGTCATGGAACCGTATGGAAACATTGACGTTGGGGGTTGGGAGATACAGAGTGATAGTGCGATCGATAGATGGGACTTCTTGAAACCGGGTGAGAGGGCGGATCTTAAGGCTGGGACCGCGAAGTGGAATGTTGGAGAGGTGGTATTTGTGAGGAGTACTGAGGAGGCGTTGGAGAGGGTGGGACAGAGAGAGATTTGAATTGATCTTTTGGAGCTGTTGAGGCTGCTGGTAAAGGAATCTATGCTTCTCGTCCGTCTTGGACAGTCGATTTTTCGCGTTTTCAGGGGTGTAAGGTGAAGTTCTGGTCAGTGTACTGTCACATGTATCTACCAGGTAGTCACTGGGCATTAAGTCTTTGAGCCAAAGTCGAGGGTTGTGTTACAACCCTCTCTTTGAGAAAGTTTGAAGAGGAAAGAAAAAGGAGCTGGCAAGGAGGGGGTTTATAGTCCGGACTAGTCCTCATTTGGATGGCCTCGCTGCTCCGTTCCTTCCACTTTGGCTTCAGGTGGTGGGACTGTGGGTTGCTCGTCAATCCCTGGCGCAGTCGCTCCGTTCTCAATTTGATGATTTTCAATTCGATTTCTATGTTTGTAAAGCGCTAAGTCTTCCCGTAGTCTCAAGAGTAGTAAATACCATCTCTACATCTCTATGAGTTTACTGCTGAACGTACTCGATGTTCTAGAAGCTTAGGGATAACTTGATGACTGAAGGTTGAGAGTGAATCGTAGGAGCCTGGGTTTTGGTTGCACGTCCCAATTCCGAATAGGTTCAAGTTTGGGACTGAAGTTTTGAAGTGAAAGTCCCGATAAGGGTATCTGATGAAAGTTTCGTCTCATGGTGTTGGTGAAGTTTTCTCGACTTCGCAACTCTTCCTCGTGCTACCCCCTCACCAGAGCAAGCTATCGACGTTCTTCATGGATACACTTATTACTCCTTCTCAATAGCAAGTTTTTCTCGCACTTCGCTCCCATTTCCGGGAGCTGTCTGGTAAATTGGGACCTCATTCGATTTTTACTTGAATGGAAGGCGAAATAAGATTTACAATTACACTCAGTATCCGGGAAGTTTCCCTGTAATATAGGAATTTCAATAGCGAATCTTGTATCTTCTCTAGAAAAGATTGGATGCGTGAGGGGAGGAGTAAATGTGGTGCCTTTTGCTCTCTATGTCACTATTCTCTCGCAACAGAACGTGCCGAACCTCTCTTAACTTTCGTCCCGAAGTTTGATTAGACATTGACCTGTTTTGTTGCAGGTCGCAACCTGATTATCCCCGGCCCATTTCCGCAATTCATCAGGTCAAAAGAAACAATTCACTGAAAAGTTCAATTCACCGAGGAGATCTCGCTAGAATGCCGGTCAATTGTCCTTGCACATTCTAGTATTATCTGATTTCTTGAAGGAGACCTTCAGCCTGATCTGATGTCTGTCCTCGTGATTGACCCTTATTGAAGTAAGAAAACTATATCTAGAGTCTAGGATATCTTGATTTAACATGCAGAATCTCACTTCAACTCTACATCTCGCTACTTGCCTCTTTTTTATACCCCTCGGGGTACCAAATCATCATACCCCCTTGACCAACATCCTCAACCGCACCTGCTTCCCCAGTAAACCGTCCCAACAATTCAAACCCCAACTTAGTATAAAGTCCTTCCCCCTTAGCACTCGCCTCCAACCCAATGATTACCCCATCCCTTTGGGCCTTCTCCATCACCACCGCCATCAACTTCTTCCCAATTCCCTTCCCCTGCCACTCTGGCAAAAGAACCAAACTCTGACAATGCCATCTACTCGCCCTCTCCTCATGACTCCCCCAATACCTCTCCCCATCCACCCTACACCAGCTGGCAAACGTCTCCACAGCCTCCTTATTTTGAGTCTTATCCCCACCCTCCAACCACCACCTCACCTTACAATAACCCCAAAACACCCACGCAGCAACCCACATGAACACTCTTCTCAGCACACCAATTTCCCTGATCCTTTTCCAGGCGCCCGCATCGTCACCTAGACGAGCGAACTGGGCCGCTCCTATGATTTGACCGGATGAGGAGCAGGCTACGTACGATTCGTTGCGAGGGTTAAGCATGAGTGCCAGGCGGCGCTCGATCCAGTGCCTTTCGTACTGGGCGTGGTATTTTGCTCGGTGGGGCCAGAGCCAGGAGGTTAGGGGGGTGTCGTAATATACTCTCCCTCCCACACGGCCCATTTCAGGGGCGTCTTTTAGCGTAGCACGACGAATGATAATCGGCTCAGAGGATATTGATGTTTTGGGGGAGGTGGCGAGGTTGGCTTTGCCGTTTGCTGTGAGCGACATGTTGGGTGGTGGTTAGAGCTGAGTTCAGACAGGAACGAGTAGTTTTTGTAGAAAGAGGTGAAGAGGGGATGAGAATAAGTGTAGGCGACAGTTGCCTATACATATGCGTTAAGTAAGATATAAAGAATTACTGTTCATGTATGTAAGATCAGAACTGAGTCATGCCGAGTTCGTGTACAATCTTTAGCTCAGAAGCGAAGTCTGGGCATGGAAAAGGGGGGCCGAAGAGCATATCGGTAAGTCACGTGATGTGATGCTACCTTCCTGTTTGGGTTCGCTGAGCTTTTAGAAAGTTGGGTGCCTGATGGGAGATAGATTTGCAGAATGCAGAACTTCTGCAAGACATCATCAGGCGAAGGCAGCCTGGACTTGCCCGCAGCTGGCCGCGATGCAGCAATGCTAGGCGCCACGTTCAGCCCCTGCAGCCAAACTTCACTTAATTGGGCGTCTTGGTCCCCCCTGCATAAGGCTCTAGGAACCTCCTTCTCCAAACTCCCGAATCCCAAGGCTGTCTTCTCTCCAAACATGATTTTCCTCCTCTATCCAAACCCTGGGGAGCGACGACGCGACCTGGGAGTCAAATCTGAGGGATAGTGCTTACTCTCCAATCAGCCAGAATATATCTAGCCTGCAGGAAAAAGGAGGTCGGCGCAGCGAGGCTGAGGATCTTTTGAAGATGATTTGATCTCTCGATTTCGAAAATATCAACGTGGGACGAGCATCGTCAATTGATGACGGAGCTAGGAGTTATGGTCGAAGGACATGGGAACGAGATAGGAGATGGACAAGATAGATATGGAGTGGGATGATTGGAGTTCGGCTACGTACGGGCAGTCAATAGCGGACGAGGTGTTAGCCGATGCATTCAGGAAGGGAAATACAGATCTATTGTGGAAATTCGAAAATTCATGGGTGAAAAAAGAATCACAGGCAAGGAAAAAGGAAAGGAAGAGAATTGAGATAGAGAAGTGGGAAATAGAATCAAGAAGGATGAGAAAAGGATCAAGACTAAAGGAAAGGGAAATGAGGAGGTAGGAATGGGACGCGCGGAGGAAGGTAGAGAAATCAAGGATATTGGGAGAGGATTCGTGGGCTTGGGAATTGGAATCGAGGAAGATGGAAGAGGAATCGAGAAGGATGGATGAGGAGTCAATAATGAGGGAAAGGGAATGGATGACAGCTGAGGGACTGTTGAACGAGGACGAAGAGTTGATGGGAGAGCCTCAGGACGAGGAACTGGTCTTTGGTGAGAAATGGATGGAGCAGAGAGAAGAACTGAGGAGGATGGAACTGGAATCGAGGCGCATGGAACTGGAATGGAAGAGGAAGGAGGAATTGAGGACACTAGAAGAATACACCGGTAGAGAACAGGATCGTTGGAGGAGATTAATGACGGTCGAATTACCCACGACGGAGAGGGAGGAATCGATCTCAACCAACGAGGACTTCATGGCAATGAGTCAGGAATCGACGAAGGAAGATTTGAAAGTGCCTGAAGAATCGAATGAGAATAAGGAATCGATCATGAATGAGGATTTCCGGAAGATAGTAGATAAGATAATGAAAGAGGAACCGATTATGAAGGCGAAGGACAGACGGCACGAGGAAAGATTGGCGGGCGTGGACAGCGATGAGGTAGTGGGTTACGAGGAGGCAATGGACTACCCGCCGTCCGTTATGAATGAGCTGAGAGGGTGGCGCCTGGCAACTCCAACTGTGTATGGCTGCGATGCATGCGACGAGGAAGTAATGGACTATGAGATTTCAATAATGGATGAGATACGAGGATTGCACCCGACAAGTCCGTTTTTGGAGAAGCAGAAAACCTTCCACTACGATCCTCTGGATGAACCAAAGCACGAGATGAGGGCCGTTCGTCTCCATCCCCGTCGCTGGCTAACAGATCCCGATATCATTTGTGATATCATTACTTTGGACTTGAGAACAGCTCCTGAGTACGAGGCCGTGTCATACGAATGGGGCTACCCCTCATCCGCCAGCAACCAGTACACCATTCAAATCAACTCAAGGTTGATGGTTATCAGACGGAATCTTTGGCTGGCTTTATACGAGCTCCGGGATAGACGGAAGCCAAGAACGCTCTGGATTGATGCGCTGTGCATCAATCAACTCGATGTCCTTGAGAGGAACTGTCAAGTATCGAGAATGGGGGATATATATTCGCATGCTATCAGGGTTGTATCGTGGATGGTAAGTGTTGGGAAGAAGAACCTGTTCCTCTTCCGGATTGTTTCATGATTTTCTCTTTGAGATAATCCACACTCCCGAAACATATCAAACAATTTCTAACTTCGCCGTCACCTAGGGGCAACAAGATTACGAGAGCAGATATGGCCGTGCCTTTCTGGCAGAGCTGAATTCAATCCCGGCAGACAGATACTGCCCACCTGGACGCGCTTGTCCATATGGGCAACATAGAGACAAGTGGCAGGCTCTGAGGAGTCTATGTTGTCGGAGCTACTGGGATCGACTTTGGATCATTCAAGAGGTTCTCCTCGCATCTGACCTGCGTGTCCAATTCGGATCGCTATCTTTCCAATGGGAAGAGCTCTCCGACGTCTTTCATTACCTGCGGCACAACTTAACCGGATCTTGTTCCCCGGATGTTAAACTTGATCTAGTAAAATCTGTGCCGTTCAGGCTAGAGATGCGGCGCAAGAAACGTCAAATGGCCATCCTTGAGATGAACAATGACGATCTGATACCATTACTCGACGTGGTAGATCTATTCAAAGGATCGAAGTGTTTCGACGAGCGAGATGAAATATTCGGTCTCAGGAGTTTGAGTCCATCCTGCTGCAGGGATGCTGTTCAGACAGATTACTCAATGACAAACGAGGATGTCATCAACGCTCTAATAGCTCATAATGAGGTCGAGCACTCCTAGTCAGCCATTCTACATGCAAGGGAGACGTGGATCCAAACAGTGTACAGACGATGTTGTTTAAGGGATGTAGGAGAATCCTCGAGTCTAGTATTGATGTACGGGGAGAGAACAATATCCGAGTGCCAGAGCACAAGAAGTCTGCTCGAGATTATTGTGCAAGGGATATGTCGGTGTTATCACCGCAACCATTTGTTGTTTTGCGAAAATTTTGACCTCCTTTCGCGAATAATTAGGTACAGGTTTGCCAGCGTGCTTCCTACTATAGTCTAAAATTAACCCGCCGCAGAAAAGAATTTCAATTCTGCGATTATAGTTCTTAGTTGCGCCTTTCTAACGGCCTGGCCCGAGTGTAATTCTGACCTGGACTCGTGTGTTAATACGGCGGTGCAAAGCTGGGAAGCCCAGGGGGCTTTTTGTTAGACTCACCTAACTTTAGGGAGCCGTACGAGCTCCTAAAAAGGAAAGGCATGCGCAAAAAAGACCAAAAAAAAAAAAAAAAATTTTTTTTTTTATTTACTCTGACAATGAGGAGGTTGTGCAAGGGTTTTGAAGGAGCTTACGTTACGATCACCGTACCCACTTAAAGGAGCTTTTTGCCTATATGAAAAGTTGGCGTTTAGATTGATTAAGCAAAAGCCACCCACGCCACGTTTTCTCGTTTAATGCGAGACATCACTATTTTAAACCATCTCTGTTAAAATCATCTCTATCAAAATTGAACAGTCAGGTGATACACGCAAATTTCATCATCACTTACTTATATAATATTTTTCAACCGTATCACTAATCACAAAAATCAAATAGAACTATTTCGTTAGGTAAAGATTTAATAGCAGAAATAAGGAGCGAGCTTCTGTCACGTGTTGTCTTAATTGATAAGGTACGCTATAAGTCCTTTACCTAATACTGCGTACACCAGGTTGACTTCTGTTGCTGCATCAAATGGTGGCTTGGAAAATTCCGACCAATTTGTATCACATTGGAGATATGACCTTCTTAATTCACGAGCCACGGCATGGCAGCGGTGAACACAAGCAGAGCTCTTGAGACTTCCGTGAGGAGCGGGGGTTGTACGACAGCAGCCATTTTAGAAATGGTTTTCACTGTGATTCAACGACAGCTCATCCTCCCACGACATTTACACGCAGCAGATTGCGTGATCCGAATGACACCTGCACGACCTTGCCTTGGTATCATGGGTTCGAATAGCAAGACTTCTTACACACGAACGGCCGCATTTATCGCCGACTTCTGCTGGGGAAATCTCTTGCTGTGAAAGCAAGGGACGCATGGAAGGACTTCTGGATGCTCTAGATCGGTGTTGGATGTGAGCAGTCAAGTGCGACTGAACCAACATTCATGCAGCCTTGCGCATGCCTTGAGTTTGAGAAGAATAAATACTAAGGCAGTTTGAGGATTTGCAAGGTAAGCGCAATGTCTTAACACAATGATAATGGATTTTGGAAGGTTGAAAGCTGAAATGCTGCTAAAAGGAGAACTTCGAGATGCTATCGGGCGATTCCGACAAGCGGGCTCTGCCTCCGCTTCTGACTTCAGCGCGGGAAAAAGCAAAAACAATGTTAGAGCAGCAATTGGTCCGCCCCCCATTCGGAGAGGAAACCCCTTTCGCTTGATGCGTCTGCTGAGACGAGCTGGTTGGTGATACCCGTCTTCGACTCTTCGAGGAAGGAGGGAAGCGTCCGGCTTCAAGCTTATGCTTGCCAGAAAGGGGTTTTGCTACCGGCAAGCTGCCGCGGGCTGCGGGAGCCGGCCTGCAAAACAACATCTTTGGAGGGAACGTGTACCTGCTTCTTTAGGCCGACGAGGGTATGCTGAGATCCGAGATCGAGGAGATGAGATGAGATGAGATGTATCGAAGAAGATGAGTTGGAGTTTGGAGAGAGAGAGGGATCAAGGATGTCGAGAATCATTTGCGCTTGTCCCCTTGCCATTTTCCAGATCTTCAGCCTCGGCTAACAGCTCCGTGTCATTGGCTCTTGTCATTGCAATTATTTCTTATCTTCACCACGCAAAATCTCGAAACTCTAACAACTGCATGACCGGCAGATACACAAACCATGTCGATGTCACGAGGAACTCTGTCGCCACGGATGGCAGCGTCCTAGCGATGCATCGATCAGTACTCGAGACTTCTTGCGACTTTGCACAGCAGCACTCTTCCCCAAACGGCGGACCTGCATCCAAAACCCTAGCTCGACATACAAGACATTCGTTCAGGGAACATGGAACATTCGGATACGGAGTATTTGGCAGGCCTTCTGGACACATGACAGTCGCGTGAACCTGCATGTCTCCACAGATTACAATCAAAAGAAAGGCTTCGGAGGATTGGTTACGTTTCTGCATGGATGTCCAGAAAGATCATCGAGCGCTAGGGGCGCACTCCAAGCTTTCTTTTGCCATCGCCTTGGCAGTTCAAGGCGCCGTGTACCGCAATTGGGGGAAGATAACTTCCTGAGTGAAGGCCGCCGACGACCATGGCCATGATGATCAAACACCTCAATGGATGGCGGCGAATCGTCCTACTCCATGGTCGTGGGGTAGGCGAGACTTGATCTCCATGATTGGACAGATGCACCGCATGGCTTGGGAGACGTCCCGTTCGGTTAAGCTGTCAGTGAGGGGGGACATGAGCCACCGATCCCATTGCAGCAAGCTTCACGATAGCGAGGCATCTCGCACCTCGCACTTCGCACCTCGCACCTCTGAGCTACCTGGCCGGCCGACAAGCAGTGTTCCCAGAGTCCCAGGCGCCAGAGCTGCCACGAGCCCTCATAAGCATGCTTTCAATCCAGAGCGGCAAATTCTTGGCTTGGAGACTACCAAGTAGGTACCTCCGTACTCCGAAACTTGACGGGTTGTAGTGCTCTTTTCTTCTATCCAGCTTCCGATAAAGTTGCCCCCAGCTCTGCTCCTGTTAGTGCAGGCACGCATTGGTCGCCCAGCCCTGCCTTTCAACATTTCTTATCAGTGACTAAAATCTAACTTCAAGCCCTAAAAGCCCGCCTAAGAGCTTACTGGCTGAATTGTGTTTATGGGCTTTGGCTTGTCGCGGTCTACTCCACTCTAGCCAGGTTCGCAGACATCCTCATCGGCGTCGCCCGCAGTCGGGATCTGTCCGTTCACCACCATCAGAGCTACCCTTGTCCATAATCCCCGCAGCTTGGTATCATTTGCGAGTGCTTCAAATTTCCCATATATACCTCCGTTTGTCCACCCGGTGCGCATCTCAAGACAAGCCAGACGCTGAGAGTTAAGTCGCCGACTTCTCTACCTAATTCACTTTCATCTCTCGAAGACACTCCTCGACGATCATACTCTGTTTCGATTCGACCTTTGTCAAGATGGGTCCCTTCTCTAAGAAAGAGAGCGACGTCGAGGCCGTTTCCTCTGAAAAGCCCGTATATGGCACCGAAAATGACAGCGGCGAATACATTCCCGATGATGGTGCCGTGTCCGCCGAGACCTTCGTCCTTGGAGACAGCTTGTATGCGAAGACGCAAAGGCTTGCAGGAAAATTCGGTGTAGAGCAGCGGGGTATTGAGCGAGTTCCCAGCGATGAGCGTTCTCCAGCACACATCTCACAAGTCGGCACCATGTGGCTATCCGCAAACATGGTTGTCAGCTCTTTCGCCATCGGTGCATTGGCCTACCCAGTCTTCTTTCTTGGATTTGTCGATACCATCTTGATCATTTTGTTCATCAATCTACTTGGTATAACCCCCGTCGCCTTCTTCAGCACTTTCGGCCCCAGATTTGGACTGAGACAAATGGTTCTCTCGAGATTCTTCTTCGGATACTACGGTGTCAAGGTCGTTGCTGTGTTTAATATCCTAGCATGTGTTGGCTGGTCTGCTGGTATGTTTCCTCAACCTCTACTGCATCATTCGCTACTGACTCAATTTCTCTAGTCAACGTAATTGTAGGAGCTCAACTTTTCAATGCCGTCAATAGCAACATGCCAGGATGGGCCGGCATTATCGTCATTGCCGCTGCCACTTTCTTGATCACTCTTTTTGGATACAAGATTGTCCACACCTACGAGCGATACTCCTGGATTCCCTGCTTCATCATCTTTCTCATCGTCCTTGGAGAGTTTGCTCACTCTGGCAACTTCTACAACATCCCCATGGGCGTTGGAAAGTCTGAGGCAGGAGCTGCCCTCTCTTTCGCTGCATCAGTCTTCGGTTTCGCAACCGGCTGGACTTCGTATGCTGCTGATTACACTGTTTATCAGCCAGTCAACCGATCCCGCAAATCAGTTTTTCTCTGGACCTACGCCGGCCTCGCATTCCCTCTCCTCTTCACGGAGATGCTCGGTGCAGCAATTGCCACGAGCATGGCTGCCAATAATGGTTCAAATGTCTATATAGATGGATACGACTCTTCTGGCATCGGTGGACTTCTCGCAGCCGTTATTGTTCCTCCTTTGGGCCGATTCGGACAATTCTGCTTGGTCGTCCTCGCTCTTTCCATCATTGCCAACAATTGCCCGAATATCTACTCCGTCTCGCTCTCTCTCCAACTGCTTGCTCGCGTTTCTCAGCGCGTTCCCCGCTTCGTGTGGACTTTCATCGGCACTATCATCTACTGCGCCATTGCCATCCCAGGTTACGGCCACTTCGAGTCTGTTCTTGAGAACTTCATGTTGCTCATCGCCTACTGGTTGTCTATTTATGAGGGTAAGTGAAAATTCAACTCCCTTTCAATAATTAAGCACTTTACTAACAAATAACAGGCATTTCCATCTCAGAGCATATCTTCTACAAGCGTGGCATGACCGGCTATGACCCAAGCATCTATATGGACAGGAGTAGGCTTCCGCCGGGTATCGCAGCTATCACCGCCTTCTGCTTCGGTATTATGGGTGCCGTTCTTGGCATGGCTCAGGTGTGGTTCACCGGACCTATTGGAAAGCTGTGCGGAACTCAGTATGGCGGAGATATCGGCTTCGAGTTGGCGTTTGCGTTCTCTTCTACGTCGTACACGCTGATGAGATACTTTGAGAAGAAGCACTTTGGACGGTAGATGTGCCGCCTTGTAAGAGGAGGGATGCGACCAATTTGAAATTAGAGATCGGCTAGAAGAAATTTTTTTCGGATTAAAATATTTTTGAATATTATGAGATACCCAGACTTCACATTCTTCTATCCCTCTATTTTAAAAGTGCTGCCGTCTAAGCTCAAATCAATTAAATACGAAAATCAACACCATCATCCTTCTACCATCTATCCGAACCATCTAATAAAACGCCATCCCATCCCCAAAAATCCCTCTCACAACCTCTTCGTCAAAATCCAATCCGTCTGCACACAGCTCCCCATAACAAAATCATGACTGCCCACCTTCTCAAAACCTATCCGTTCATACACCTTCTGCGCTTTGAAATTCTCCTCCCAAACACCCAGCCACAGCGTCTCGAAGCCCTCTTCCCTCGCCACCCGCTCAACCGCCTCAGCTAACAGTCTCCCCACCCCTCCTCCGTGAAAATCAGGACTGACATACAATCGCTGTAGTTCCACGAGATTGTCAATGCCAGCGAGGCAAGGCTCGGTGGTTCCGCGCGTGAGTTGCGAGAAGCCGACGACGGTTCCAGACGTAGGGTCCACGGCGACGATGATCGTTATAAACGGGTTCGAGATATCGCTTGATACGGAAGAGATTGAGTAGGCGGATTCGAGGTAGGCTTGCAGGTCTGCTTGGGGGAGGGAGTAGCCGAAGGAGGTGGTGAAGACGTGGGAGCCTAGGGCGGCTATTTGGGGGGCATCTTTAGGTGTGGCGGGGCGGAGAGTTACTTGGGGTTTTGGTTTGGGTGGTGGTGTTGATTGTGTCATTTTGAGGAGGTAGATGAGATAAGTGTCTTTTTTGCTCTGAGCTGAGGGTGGAGATGTTGACGTTCTGCGAAAGAGGCCAGGCTTCTAGTCCTGGCTTCTTGTTGTTGAAAGGACTAAGTGAGGCTTATACTGCTGGAAAGATGATCTGATGCCTAGGAGACAAGCTTATATCCACCTCTGACGAAAAAAATAATTAAAGGCTGACAAGCTCCAGAATCGTTGAACACCAGTCGGGATTCGATCATTTAAGGCTCGGAGTACAAACTGAGATTTGGCTTCTGACAGTACATCTCCACGGTGAGTCAGAACTCTGAATTCGTATACAGTTAAACGAAACTATTCAAGTCCGTGACCTTCTCTTGAAAACTATACGATTCTGTATGTTGTGAAAATGTTAAAGGGTTTGACTTGTGAAGTAAAGGGCGTGGAGGTGGCTTGGTGGGGATCGGTTGGGCTTGCCTTTAGCGGACAAGGCCCGAGGGATTGGGGCCGGAGCTCGCTAAAGTCAATCTAGTGGGACTACTAGTGCCGTCTTACTCGTTACTCGGTTAGGTTCTCTCCAGCGCCAATTTTCTTTCAACATCATCTTGGCATCTTCCCCAGGTCTCGCAATCTGCGTGTCTCTCAGTTATCTTCATTCTCGATCCTTGGACGCATCTTATGATTAGGAAGTCTTTCTAATCTTTACAAAGCCATTTTAATGCTTACGAAGCCATGGGGAGAAGTGGTCAAATACCTCAGCTCGATCTGGGATCCTCATTGTTCTTGGTGCTGCCTTCCAAAATGAACGATGTACCTTGAATGTCCAGTTTGATGTCGTGGCCGTGATTTCGTTCAGACAGACCTCGTCCTAAGAAGACCACCCCATCTTTGTTCTGGCGCACACCATCTGCGAGTCTGCACAAATATCAGATTGTTTCATGGCGTTCATGCGGAGGGTGGTGATCAGTCGTAAGAGCTCTACTCGGGATTACAAATAAAACAACAGTACAGTAGGAGTCCAAGACATAGGATTGGACATCCCTGCATAAATGCCTTCAATGTTCAAGTGAATGAGCGGAGAAGTGCCGAAACCATGATGGAATGCCAAACTCAATGTTCTCAACATGTGAAACAGTTTTCAACATGTGGAAACAGACCACCATCGGCTTCAGCATTGCAAATCATATTCCAATGATACTAGGTTTAGCCATTACGCCTCATGGGCAGACATTGAATGTAGCGGGTGAGCAGCACCTGGCCAAGTCGACCCTTTGTCTTTCCCTTCTTCCCCATACCCACCCTTATTGCCTCACCGATCATTGAGGGGTTTTAGCTACAATGAGAAGACATTGAAATTAGCCAGTTTGCTGAAACACCACCGAAAACAGCTATTTTGCACCGTTTTCACCAAGCGATAACGGTACAACAACATCCGATGCAAACCTAGTACTTGTTTTCAGCAGAGAACCTATAGCCTAAAAGCCCCCCTTTTTAAATATAAACTCAAAACATTGAGAGCGCGGATTAAGTTCTCTAGCTTTTCAAATTTAAAGGGTTGATTTCCCTAGATTTTCGCTTAATTTTGGTGTAAAATCACGAGATTCAAAGAAGTCTCTGATCTTAATAGATAGATATATAAGGACGATAGATATGTGAGACCTAAATTGAGATATTTGAAAAGCTAGTTCGATTTAGGAAAGTTTTTGACTACGAATTGTAGTCAGAGGGTCGGGTGGTGTTTTACTGTTAAAGTGGTTGGGTGAGATTTGGCTGTGAATGGTGTTCTGGCTAATTTCGACGTCCTATAGTAGAGACTCGCTACAACGATACCGTTTTTGCCCTCTTTTTTAAGCGATATACCGAGGTATCGTAGTATCAAGTGTTAAAATTGCTGCTAGAAATCGTCTAGGACCGAAGTATCTTATGGTTAAATCGAGGATATCGATGTGTCGGGTATCGTTGTAGCGAGTTTTGACTTTAGTACTGTGTGTGCTCCCAAGCCGTAAAGCCTTGCTGAAACTTGAGTGGTCTTGTACAAGACATATCATTATATCAACACTTCCGTCGTTTGCCATGTTTTGATGATAAAGGCTGTGACCTGGATGTCGACAGGCTCATACGCAAACACTAATTTTCATTTCAGTGGCCTTTTGGTGATAGCCAAATACAAACTTCATTTTTCAAATGGCAAATAAAGGTGGAAATGTTGGGGAGGAAAAGTCTCTGGGGCGAGTTCAACTGCTCACGGAGTCCGGAGAACTTATCTTAGTGCCAAAGCCATCGAATGATCCCAATGACCCCTTGAATTGGTGAGTTATGACATTGTCCTAATCCTCTAAATACTCACTCCTACAGGTCTACCCCGTTCAAATACTATGTTGCTATTGTGACATGTTATGGGATGTTGTTGTGTGCTTTCCTAGCAGCAGGCCCGACAGTAGCAATCATTCAGATCGCAAAGGATTTTGGTGGCGGCCCAACAGCAGACTTAGCAGTTCTGATTCCCGAAGTCTCGTTCTTCTTTACGACAACAGCACTTACGCTAGGTCCTGGAACCCTACTTTGGCAACCTCTGATCAACAAGTATGGAAGACGACCGATATATATTATATCTTCCACAGGCTTCCTGATTACAGCCGTATGGTCGGGTTTGAGTACCAGATATGCCAGTGAACTCGTTGCTAGAATCTTGATGGGTTTCTTCTCCGGCGCTGGAGATTGTCTTGGTCCAGCAATCATCACAGATGTCTTCTTCCTTCATGAACGAGCGACGGCGGTGGCGTAAGTCCGTCAAAGTGCTGTTTGCAACTTCTGTCTAACTTTTATTTCAGAATGTACTACTTCGCAGCTGTTTCGGGCACTTCTTTCGGGACTATCGTCAGCGGCATAATTACTCGCAATAACTCATGGCGAACCATTTACTGGACAGGCGCTAGTATGATTGGTTTTTTGATCATTCTCATCATCTTCACAATCCCAGAAACCGCTTATAACAGATCCTATGACGACAACGATGAAGGTCCTGTCCTCGAGGACGAGAAAAATCCCTACAGATTGTCAACGGGTCTTCCGTCGAAGAAAAGATCATACTGGCGAACGATTTCACTTTCCACTGGGGAGAGATATACACAAGATTCGCTGTGGAAGATGTTCACCCGACCTTTTGGCTTGATTCTTCTTCCACCAGTGCTCTGGGCAACGCTCGTTAAGTCAGTCCTTGTGGGTTCTGGGATGGCACTGTTATCGGCCTGCGAGTTACTCCTATGGAAGATGTTGTACACGCAAGCTAACATGCCTTCTTAGTTGCGAATGATTTCCAAAGAGTGTACCACTTTACGCCTTTCCAGGCCGGGCTAGGGTTCTTCGGAGGTCTCGTCGGTGGCTTTCTTGCTAGCATGTCATATCCAAAAGTTTGAGATACAAAACTAATCCTTATGGCAGTACCCGCTGGTGGACCAGTTGGAGAGGCCGTTGCGAATTACTTCACAGTTCGAAATCGTGGCATTAGAGAACCCGAACATCGACTTCCTGCGATTGCCATTTCAGTCATAACAGCACCACTCGGATTGGTTCTTTACGGTGCAGGCTTACAATACAAATTCCACTTCATGGTTCCAATTGTAGGACTGGGTCTTGGTATGAAATCTGGATGATGACACTGCCAACAAATGCTGACATAACATAGTGTCCTTCTCTACCGGACAAGGAATTAACATTTCCTTCGTATACACTCTCGACGCTTACGGACCGGTCAAAGGCGAGGTGGTAATCACACAGCTTGCATTCACGTGTGAGTCCTCTCCTCACGCACCTGCATAATCGTAAAATGCTCATAACATCTAGCGATCATCGGCTTCGGCCTCTCAGCAACTACCAATTCATGGATTGCCAGGGATGGTGAATTGGTTGCACTGGGAGAAATGGCTGCTATAACAGCCTTTTTTCTGCTCCTTGCTATCCCGATGTTTTTCTGGGGAGCGAGACTCCGAAGATGGAGTTTGGGATGGAGGGCTGTGAAGTTCATTCAATGGGAGGAGAATTGACTTTAGGGAGACCCTTTTCATCGCCGTTTATGAGACCCGGAAGCTGAAGATGAAATTTGTCTTTGATCCCAGATCGACTATCTAAGATTTGCTTTACTTTTGGCTTTCTCCCAAGGCCACTCGATGCGTGACTAGTGGTTCCGAATAGGAAGGTGCAACCGAGATCAGAAAGGCGCACATTTTACAAGAGCGATTTCCACTCCGTCCCCATTAACCAAAGTGAATCTGACAAGACTTTGCGTTCGTGACTCAAGAAAGCTCTTGATCTATCATCTTGAATGAAAATTCTTTAAGACCAATTGTTTTCTATTTTGCGACTTCAACATCTTCTGTTTTCGTCACACACATACCTGCTCGAGGGTGGCAAGTTCTCAGAGCTAAGATCGAACTCCTTGGGAATACAACTTTAATCATGTATCTACGGCCCGTCCACACAGATCTCCACTTTCCCACACTCTACAAATTCATCCGAAGCAATCCCCTTGGCATAATCACCACAGCAATCCAATCCCCCACTTATCATACGATCCAAAGCAGTCACGTACCATGGGTTCTGGACGTCGAAGATGAAGAAAACACAACTCCTGAACCGAGAACAATACTCAGAGGTCATCTAGCACGAGCAAATCCCCAAACAAAAGCTCTCATAGAAGCAGCTACCAAAGCCTCGACAAACAAAATCACGGAAGAAGTCATGATCCTCTTCAACGGCCCAGTCCATCACTACGTAACGCCAAAGTTCTACGTCGAGACGAAACCAAGTACCGGAAAAGTCGTTCCTACGTGGGATTACTCAGCTGTTCAGGTCTACGGCAAAGCAACGATATTCCACGACTCTTCAAACGCTGAACATCAGACGTTCTTATCTAAGCAAATCGACGACTTGTCAAAGCAGAGCGAGGAAAAGGTCTTTGGGTATACAGGTGTAAATGGAGCACAGAAAGCGTGGAATGTAGGAGAGGCACCGGAGAGTTATGTGGGCTTGTTGAAGAAGGCGATTATTGGGATTGAGATTGAGGTCACGGGGTTGGCGGGGAAGTTTAAGATGAGCCAGGAGCTGGCAGATGGTGATAGACAGGGTGTTATTGAGGGGTTCGAAAAGCTGGGGACTGAGGAGGGAGATTTAATTGCGAAGACTGTTAAGGAGAGGGGAGAGTTGAAGGATGCGCAGAAGGCATGATGCTTGTCTCTCTCGCTCGCTGGGGTGGGAAGTTCATCATACTCGGAGTCTGGGAAAGCTCTCAGAGGCGCTCTTTACTTTAGAAACAATTATCCAAGCTTGATGTATTAGAACCAAATGGATGATTCAAGCCCCTGCTCCTCGCGGGGTCAAGAGCAGCTCTGGAACCAATCCCTTTACAGATAGGATAAGGTTGAGCAGCCCTCAGACAATGAATAGCATCTGAAGACATTCTACTTTTCTGGTCATATTCCAAATATATTCTCTATTCGACCATATTGTGCTTTCACAGCTACACAATAATTCACTAAACTTACGGAAGCCTCACTGAAAAGTCTGGGTGAGTTTAACAAGAGCGAGCTACGCAACACCCTCGCTCAGCCGATTTTCCGGCTTTTCGCAGACAAGTATACTCCAAACAGCGAAGGAATTCTTTCGGACTAGAACCACAGCTTTTTCTTTGTTTACTTTAGTAGAGTATGAGGTCCGAAGTAAAGCCATTGCAATAACTACCCTCTAAAGGTCTTTGCTGGAGCCTGCACATACTACATTTCAACTAATATACGACCAAAGGCGTTGTGTTCCCAATTCTCTTGACAGATTCAGTAATTAGCCGGCTTATGATTGGAGATTTTCTGTTTTTAAGATAGATGGCTTGTTTGAAAAGTGGGTCGAGCACGCTACTTTAAGTAGGCAAGTAAACAAGCTTAGCGAGTTTGATAAAGGGGTAAGGGCTGCTTGGTTTTCGTTGCATGGCAGAGTGTATATGACTCTGTACGGCAAGGAGCTCAAGAAGGTAAACTATTTTGTTTCTCAATAACGTGGATGTGCGGGCCGGCGGGATTGTAGAGGAGCGGGAATGGTCAAAGATTCGTTAGGAGCTGGGAAAGGGAGAGGAATATTTGGGACTCATGGTATATCTTTATGGGTAGTTGGACTGAATATCTTAAAGCATGGCGTTAATATATTCTGCGAACATTTTGCTTGAAGCAAAATGAGCAATGAAGTTCCCGCAATTATGAGTAGAATTGGACAAATACGTTAGTCCACCAGGTCGAGCAATTTGGTTTGATAAGAGAGTAAAGGTGGCATACACAAAGAGCAACGTAAACAAGAAATTAGCAACAGCTTGTTTGAGAGAATTCAGAGCACTTCTTCCTGATACTAGTCACAATTCAATTTCGACTAAGCTTTTCACTCAATATTCCCATTCAAAACATCTGGTTTCTCACCCGCCCACCAATCTCCTCAAAACCTCAACCTCACCCTCTAACCTCGCAACCCTAATTTTCAACGCATATCTTGCTTTCTGTGATTCCTTCAGCGCAGCCTCAAGGTCCTTTATGTGATCGACTCGTTTCTGGCGGTATTTGCGAGCCGCTAGGGTGTTGAGTTTGCGTTTTTGGATGCCTTGGGGAGGGATACCCTTTGAAAGAGGCCAAGTTAAGGATGTGGAAGTTGGTGGGTTTGGCGAGAGAGGGGTTGGGTGGTTGCTGGTGAGTTGGTTTGAGATGAGAAGTTGTTGGAGATTGGAAACTGTCCTCAGGTTAGAGAAGTTTTAGGGAGTTTCTGCGACACATGCCTTGAGCTGAGTCGTGTACGGCTTGATATTTTGGACTTGTGGTTAGCTCAGAATGGGAGTATGAGTCTCCATTTGAGTCGATACAAGAATTACCGAGTCTAAATGGGACATTTCGGTGAAAATCGTGGTGCGGCAATTCCTCCATACAAGAACCATCGAACGCAGTCTCGTATGAAGCCAACGAACTCCAAGACATATGAAACTGGTCGGAAGCTTGCTTGAAGTCTACAAAGCTATCAGGTTGAGCATTCTCAAACTGCGCTCCTACTGCATCATCGAATTCAGAGGTTGTGCAAGCCAGGGGGCTAGGACCAAAAGCTGAAATGTTCAGATCCGTAGGAAAGAAATCAAGTACTTCAGAGATCTCGCAGCCATGGTGGCTTTCTTGGCAGAGGTGCTTGACACGGTGAGAAGAAGTTGACCTTGAACTGGCTCGCTCGCGCTGGGCTCGATGGGCTGGTGGCAGACATGACTGTATTGTTTTCTACGGGCCCAGTTGACCCGCTGTTACTACCTGAGGGTTTGGAAAGAGAGGTGTGAGGATGTACGATGATCGTACTGTTAGCATTTGTTCGGGAAAAGAATGTGAGAATGTTGTTGAAGTTATTTTTGACAAGAGAGTGGGGCTTTCCTAATTGGGCTCACCGAGATCTTCGTTTCCGTTCACGAACGTGACACTTTCCGGCAGTAGGGAGGTGCAAGAAAGGTGTCCTTGTACAAGAGCTTCCTGAGCAGCTCTCCTTGGTAATATCGTTCCGTATAGTGCCTCAATCTGGCACTGGGGATCGCGGATTACAGGGAGGACGCCTCCGCCCCTTCCGGAAAAAAGACGTTTGGTAAAGGGACTACACGCAGTGAGATCGGACGAGCGTTGGCAAGAGGAAATTTGTAGCCTTGAATCATTTCTTCCATCCCCCCTATATATTGACCACCGCCAGTCTAGTCATCCTCACTCGTAATCTTTAGGTATCAACTCGTACAATCATGCACCATCCGATAACACCTCCTACCCAACGAAACACGCCACCCATCGTATAGCTCATAATAACCGTATATGCACCAATTGCTGCTCGTACAAAAGCGCTTCCTCCTATGCCCCCATGATATCAGGAATAGTGTATTAAGCGAATGTCTTCTTTCTCCTGAAAATGCAACAAACCAACGATGAATGGGTATTGGAAATGCAACAGAGCAAAACACAAACCCCCAAACCAAATACCTCCCGCTGAAATTGAGATCTCCTTCTTCCCAATAAAATAGAACTTAAACAAGCTTGACCTTCGAGCTTTCTTTTTCTTCCTCGACCGATTCATCTGTTGTGTCCGTCGTATCACTTTCCGGGCTATCAGGATCTCGTAAAGCTGTGGCCTCCAATTTGCCATCTGGAAGAGTTCTTGCAATGGGTGTGGTATTCAAGCTGTCGTCTCTCCTCCGAACTTTAGGATCCTGACTACTTGCCCGATCATGAGAGCCTTCGTGGGAAGTTGACAAAGTTGGGGTGTTGGCCTGGCTTCCCCCTCGCTGTCCATGATAATGAATAACTTGGGGTGGGGCTTGGCCAGCTTGTGTACCCAACAAATGTTGTGGATAGGGGTGCAGATCCGCGGAAGAGGTTGAAAACGTAGAGACAATAGGTTCGCGGTATCCATTAGTCCCATTACTTGGCTGAGGTGCGTGCCCGCGTACTTGGGCTTGCTCAGCTATTGGTGTGTCTCCTTGCAATTGACCATGCTCTGCTTGTGTAGGCGTACCAGAGTCAGGCCCCAAAGGGCTCACTAATTGCTCTCCTGGCTGTGCCGCCACCAAGCTGTTTAACCCTCCTTGAATATCTCGTAATAACCGAACATACTCCTCTGGGACCAGTCCACTCTCTCGAGTTCTTGGATCCTCAGCCACCAACCAACCTTGACCATGTCGATAAGACACCCAAATCACTTGTCCCTCCACCAATGGGAGCTCATTCTCGTTTTCCCGCTGGAAATCGAAGAGAGCCACAGCCTTCCCGTGCATTTCTTCGTCTGGTGATGCAATCGTGAATTGGTAATCCCTCGAGTATCGAGACTCATCGTTACGTGTGAGTCCTGGGGAAGACGCTTGACTTGAGGTATCTGATTCCGACTGGAACTCGAGTCCCGCTTCGTTGGTGTAGGATCGGCTGGGTAAGGTAGTAGCAAAATGCGAATCTCTTTGCCCTGGTACGTTATAAGGTGGCGCTAGCGTGGAGTGTCGAGCTTGTTCCGGAGGATACGTAACTATATCTCCTCCTGGCCCATCTGCCTCGTCGCCTTCATTCACATAGTATCTCTCGCTCCCATCGCCTCCAGTACCAACGAAATACCCTCGGTCTTGCTCATAATTTTCTTGACTCAGCATACTTGCAGTTCTCTCCCCATCTTCTCGGCGGGACCGCCCTCTTCCACGCCCTTGGCCCATTCCTCCAAAGCCACTTGATGATGATTTATGCTTTTTGTGCCGCGAACTGACAACAACTGGGCTTTGTAGATCTTCGTCCTCACTCCATGGCGGGCCATCTCCAAAATGGATAGGCGCCAACTGTTCTCCTCTCGAGAGCCCTTCACTACTTCCCCAACTGGCCGCCCAGCTGCCTCTGCTATCCCATGGGGTTGGCGGATCCGAGAGTCGCTTCCCTTCGCTCGCGGGGGTCGAGAGACCAGACTGCGGTTGCGATGGCTCTGGGGGAGGGCCATAGTGCATAGGATGTAGTACTGGGTAGGCAAAATCTCGGACGGTTGTGTAGGGTAAACTCGAATGAAACACAGCGAAGATGTGCGATGGTGGCCGCGATCTCGAAGGGATGGAGTTCACTGAGTATTGTGATAATCTGTTCTTTGACGCGTGTGAGGTAGGTCGTTGCAGGTTGGTCCGTCGAGAAGGTGGTGATGTGATCAACGGCGGTAATGGCGGATGGTTGGGATTCGAAGATGGGGAGGATACTGGTGATGGAGAAGTCGCTGGAGAAACTGTGTCCAGCGCTGGTGACATGACGACTGCCATCTTGGTGAGTTGCTTGTGGGAGGTCTCCGCAACAGGCGCAAAAGTTGGTATCAACTGAGTTTGTTTCGTTCGGTGGTGACTAACTGGCTGAAGCTTGCCAGCAAGCCTTCAGGATCACACAAGGAATATAGACGCTCGCAAAGAACTGTTGAAGAGGACTCAAACCGGCCTGGAGACAGTTCAAACGCCGCGCCCCGAAATCGACAGCCGCGGAGGCGTGGATCAGCGGTGACTGGGATGGGCTGAATGTTCTCACCCGGTGCGGAGTCGACGAGGAATGTTTGAATGTTGTTGCGACAGGAAGTATAGTTTGGCGCGACAGACGCGCTTTCGAGACGGATCCGGCCAAGGTAGTGCCAACTCGAGGATTACTCGGTGATACGGCTGGCAGTCGATCAACAAGGTTGAGGCTTCGGACACAAAAAGATCAGATTCAGATCCTCGAAGAGGTCAAGGGAGCACGCTGACCCCACGGCCTCCGCTGTACCCAATTGTAAGCACCCAATGGCCTTCGATTCTCGAACAGGCAGCACACCAGTAGTGATCTCCCTCTGTCAGACGCCAGGGGGTTCTTCAGCGGTGAAGTCTAGATGGGGAACGCGGTCAGGTCGCTTGGGCAGCTTTCGAGGACACCGTCCTCGATTCGTGGAGGAAGGGTTAAACGCCGACACAATTGGCGCCTCAAGAGTCTTGCCTTGTCGACAGGGAAGGACCCCGCAGCGGTGCCGACGTCTGAGGCCGTGGGTGAAGGTAGGTAGGTATTTTGTTTTGATTGAACCCACGTAGTAGGAGAGGGAAGTGGCCAGGAGTCGGAGGGAGGAATAAAGTATATTGGAGAGCCGTCGTTCGTTCAATAATGGGGCTCTGTTGTTGGCGGCTGGGCTGAGTTCATAATAATAAAGCCCACGATCTCAGCAAATGATCCCTGGCCGGCTTTTTGGAGGGGGACGGGCTCCAATACTCGCGAGTCGCAGCCAGACCAAATCTATTTACGGCGCAAAAAAGAACGGGGGGCCAGGAGAACTTGAAACGACTAGCGGAAGACTCACAGCCCAACCAATCGTGGCTGTCGGCTGTTTGCACTTCTCTGCAGGGCTGCTGTGGCGCTTTAACGAGCAACGGGCCAAAAGTGGCTGCAGCTCTGGCCGTATGGACGAGAGGATATATTATTGTGTATATTGTGTGTGAGATGATTATTTCCTTTGAAGATCAGATATATAATAATAAACACATTTTGGAATTCGCCAGCTACCTAGGCGAACTCTAGAGCTATTACACGTGGTACATTCTCTTCTGGCGGGCAAGGCCATGCGGGCACCATTGATTGCTGCTAACGCATGCACAAGAACTAAGAAGCGGGCAGCACCACACTTTGCCGCGATTCTGTTGATGGTTCTGCTCTTGAGAGATGTGCGGCGAGAACACCTAGCTTTTAATAACTAACTACTATTTTCGTCTGGTTGTTCAAGCTAGAGAATAGGGGGCGGCACGCCACCAAACCAATGCCAACGAGTTTAATTAGGGCCACACGAAAATGGCGTCAGCAGTCGGATGCTTGACGACTTATCTCTGAGTAGAGGACTTATTGAAAAGATTGCTCAGCCGTCGTTCTGGGGACATTGATAACTGCAACATAAGGCAAGTAGATTGAAAAAGCTGCGGGATATGTCACGTGCTTTGAGGTTCTCTCTCAATTGAAGCCTTTATTTGAGCGAATTACATACACATATTGCAAATAACTTCCCCTCTGATAGCTGAACTTGATTTGTGAACCGTCGATTGATGTTTACCTTCGCAGCTCAGCTCGGTTTAGAGATAACTAACCGCTCACCTGCAGTATTTAATGGACGAACGGTTGGTCTGGGCCGCCGAATGAGCTTTGATGTCGCGCTTAAGCGAGTTTTCTGGAACCTAGCTGGTGAAGAAGGCTTTTCCGCGCGAACATCCTGTGCAACTTCAAGCTCACGAACAACAATCCTTAGGATCCCAATGAGTGTCCTGAAGTAACGCCTGGTATGTACTTACCCCCTTAAACGCCCGTATAACATTGTCAAATGATGAATATTATTTATTGGAGCTGTCTTATTCTTCGTGATGACACAATCTTTTACGCAACTTTATTCCTGAACGCTTTCAAGCTACCTCATTTCCACTCCCTTCACTTCCTCTGACCACTGGCTGACTACAAGAAAGGGCTCATCAGGGACCTGATTCAAAAGTCCTGTCTGCCTGTGAATGTGGCCACCCTGCTGCTCACCCGAAGGCCCTCGAATAACGCATCTCAAATCCACAAAAACAAACAGCAATCATGGCTCAGGTTCAACCACAAGCAGAGGGCACGAATGGGACTTCATCGAATGGAACTCGGCCTGATCAAGGTGGATTCAAGCTCAAATTCTGCACGGTTTGCGCAAGCAACAACAACAGGTCAGTTTGCATGCCACGCTCCCCCCCAAGCGAAGTACTGACTTTTGTGCAACAGATCTATGGAATCACATCTCCGACTGGCAGCTGCGAATTATCCCGTGATTTCGTTCGGCACAGGATCTCTAGTTCGTCTTCCCGGACCTTCAATCTCCCAACCGAATGTCTATCAATTCAACAAAACGTCCTACGATAGCATGTACAAGGAACTTGAGGCTAAAGATTCTCGATTATACCATGCAAATGGTATCTTGAATATGTTGGGGCGGAATAGAGCTGTCAAATGGGGACCAGAAAGATGGCAGGACTGGCAGATTGGCGTACCGAGACTGGAGCATAGCACCGACCGAGGTAGTGAGGGTGTGGAGGGAGGAGTTGTGGATGTGGTTATCACCTGTGAAGAGAGATGCTGGGACGCTGTTATCGATGACCTCCTCAGTAGAGGGTCCCCTCTGAACAGGCCGGTACATGTCATCAATGTCGACATCAAGGACAACCACGAAGAAGCGTTGGTTGGAGGCAGAGGTATCCTTGACCTCGCAGACTCATTGAACAAGGCCGCAGCAGAAGAGAGAGCGGCCAACCCAGCAGGCTTCGACAGTGGAAATGCAGCTAGCAGATCCGGGTTTGATGAGCGAGTACCGGAGATAATCGGTGAGTGGCAGGAAAGATGGCCAAATTTGCCAGCGGTATGGACTTTGGCGTGGTTTTAAAGATTGCTTTTGGATTACATGATGTATTGGCGTTCTGGTCGGGGATACCCATTCAAGGATGGAGTTGAGGCTTTCTGGAAAGCGCATTATCCCATATACTTAAGACGTTAGATGCTAGGCAAACGCCGCAATCGGGCAGCCCTGAGGCTGAGGGATAAATGATACTGGGGCCTTAATCAGGCTGTCTAACCTCACATATCAGGTCGCGTGAAGACTGCATAGGGCTACGAATTTAAAGCTCTTCGGCGAACGAGACGAATTTGGCCTCTGCCCGAGCATCCTTGAAGATTGTTGAAGTCAGGGGCCGGCACCTCCTGGGGAACCCCACCGCCCCTTGAATATTCCAGAAGGCGGGAGCAAGCAGCTAGCATCCTTCCAGACGAAGGGATAGAGAATCCAAAACGTTTGGGTGATGTGCCATGTGGCCAGCCAGCCAACGAAGATCCCGCCATATGACAACATCGAGATGCCAAATGAGAAAATCAATAATTGCCAGGATGCTCGCAAAGCCGTTATCGTCATGGCGTGGACAAGAACAGGTCACTCTCCCTCTTCACAGAGATGATATTTCAATGCCAGCGCGAACTGCCCAGTGACATGCCCCTGAGTGCAACCTGGTGAACGCGAATCTAGCCCATGAGCTAATTTTCTGAACCCTTGAAGCGATTTGTGCCCTGCGTGACTGGTACTGGGATTTGACGCCAGGAATAATTTTGGATAGCCAGAGATGAGCCGGGATTGTGGAAAAGGTGATGCACGTGCTGCTGAGCCAGTCGCCATTTTTCCTTTCTTCAATGTTTAAACTCTTTACACTCTTCCTCTATGATACTCTGATATACCTGGACCCCATCGGGCGATCCTCCCCGTCTTAATGGTGCAATCAGAAGCCTAATCGGAAAAGCTTATCGATATTCCCTGGTTCTGCCCCTTTAACGAAACGCCAGAAATCTTCCAAATCTACGCGGCGCTTCGAACGAAAGGAAAGGGGATTCAAGGAACTCCACTCCACAACACTTCTCCTTCTCCAACAACCTCTCTGTCCACTGTGCAGCATCACAGTCCACGGTCCTTACCAACCATACTCACGAAGATAAAATAATCACGATAATCTAATTCCCGACCCAGTCGCACGGTGAGCGAACCGCTGTCGTTCGCTTTGACAACCCTGCCCATCCTTCGACGTTTCACGGTTTCAAGGGCTCCAAGTCGTTGCAAGCTGCGGCAGATTTGTATGCGCCGAGCGAGCGACCATCTTTGGCCTTTTGACTTTCTTCTGTTCGGTTCCTGTGAATGTGCAGAGGACGCAGCAATTCAATAAAGTTGAGCGAGGATTGCGGTGGAGGAGAACGCAATTAGTCGAAAAGCCACCACATACCTCGGGACATCTACAATGAATGGTCGAAATGGCCCCTTGTCGCCTGTTTCTGTAGGAGGAGGGAGTGAATGGTCAGGTATCTCAAAATACCAGAACGGCGACGACTCCCCCTATTCTCCCAACAACCGTGGACAACTTGCTTCACCGCCAATCTCGAGTGGTTCCAACGGCACAATGAACGGGTTCCCTCCTCGAGGATCGTCTAGTGGGAGTCCGGGAGGACCTTCACCGCCGGCTTCGATAGCGCGCTCGAGTGTGGGTAACGGGCTGTATGCACAAAGTGAGAGTGGAAGGAGTAGGAAGGACGAATCTTTCGAAGGGGTGCTTTCAGAACATTATGTCGCGCTCAAAAGATATCTGGCAGCGTCGCTGCGCGATGAGAAGGGCAACGCGAGGCCAAACAAAGCTCGGGACAAGCTGCTACGGCTGTCATCTGTTCAATTCCAAGAACTAAGTACAGATGTCTTTGACGAGCTTCTACGAAGACAGGAAGGTGGAAGGAGGACGCCTAATGGGAACGGCCCTAATGGAGGACCACCACCCTTTCTGCTACCCAAGGACTCATTCCATCCAAAGCGAAACCAGGCCAGACAAAAGCTCTCAACGCTACCGCCTCCAAGGTTTCGCGATCTCGCTACTGATGTCTTCTACGAATTGGAGAGGAGGTTCCCGCGGTTTGCTGCTGGGGACATGAGCCGGATGGGAAGTCCCGCATCTATGCGAGGACCACCAAGTAGGAATGGAACTCCTGTCAATGGCGGCCCAGGACGCATGCGCCGGCCTTCAGATGCAAGCTCCATAGCAGCATACTCGATGAGAAGCGAATCACGAAACGGCCCACGACCTCCAATGAATGGAGGAGGAGCGCTTGGAATACCGCCATCCCCTGGACTACCTCCTAATGATTACGGCCGACCAACTCCAAAGACGTTTCAGAGTAATACAATTGTGCCAAACAAGAGCACAATGGTCGAGGATGACGAGACTGGTGGAGAGGATAATGATGACGACGATGGAGATGCCTTTGGTTTGGAAGGCGCTGCACAAAACAGGGAAAGGAAAAAGAGCACGGGAGGTTCTGAAGTATGGCTTCCCCTTCTAGTCTCCTGGATGTACTAACATATCTTAGACCGACAAGAAGCTCATTGATGATTATCAACAACAGGTTGCCGAGTTACGGGAAAAGTTGGACGCTATGGAGGACTCTCTCAAGCAGAAAGACGACGAATTGAACAACGTTCTGGATGGTGAAAGAAGTCGAGCTAGTGCAGCAAACATGGAAAAGAAGGAATGGTCAGATTTGAAGATGAACCTGGAAAACCAGCTTGCGGATGCACAAAATCTCAACGAATCTCTGAAGTCAGAACTGGATCGTGTCCGAAGTACCCAAGCGCAACAAGCGAATACGGAGAGAGAACTACGGGCACAATTGGAGGAGCTTCGGGCAAGCGGGGCTGGGTCAAGAGGAATGGGTGGTAACTCGGATCTGGAACGGGAAAATGAAGATCTGAGAGCGGAACTCGATCATCAGCAGAGGGTGACAGAAGAAGTCCGACAAGAAGCTCAAGAATTTCTCCGGGAAATGCGGATCCTATCAGAACGAAGTAGCCAGTCATATGAAAGAGAAGAGCAACTGTCGAATACTGTCAACAAGTTAGAAGAGGAGGTCAGAGACTGGAGAAATCGATACGCCAGGACGAAGACGCAACTCCGCACTTTAAGAGCGTCCTCGATGGGCCTCACGATTCAGCAAGATGCAGCGAAGTATGCCAAGGACAACGGCTTCACCCAAGAGAATGGAATGGTCAAGGACATCCATGTAACTAAGTTCCAGATCTCGATCGACGAGCTCTTGAGGACAGCACGCATAGATGATCCAGCTAGAGTCACCGAGTTCATGAAAGCTGTGATTGTCAATGTACGGAGAATAACACAGGACATCGACGAAGCACCGCCCAGCAGCGGGGAACTGGCTCAGCAGCAAGCCAAGTTGAAGTCCAGAGTATCAGCGACTGCAAACAACTTGATCACAGCCTCGAAGAATTTCGTTGCAGGGAATGGACTTTCCCCAGTTTCATTGCTCGATGCAGCAGCTTCCCATCTTACAGCATCAGTTGTTGAGCTCGTGAGAACTGTCAAGATACGTCCCACCCCTGCAGGAGAACTCGAAGACGACGATGATGGACAATTAGAACCTGTAGACACAACAGGATTCTTCCCGGTCCGCGATCCAAGACAAGACAATAACCCGCCACCATTTCAAGGTCTACGAAATAATCGCCTCAGCGCCGACTCATCAATGTACAGCCCGGTGAACTCGCCCCGCGAATCAACCAATATGCGTCCTAGAAGTTCAGGGAAGGAGTCCTGGGCGGGACGCAATCGTTCCATATCTCGAGGCCAGAACGGCATGATGAACGGAGCGAACAAGATCCTCCCTCCTGCACCAATGGGCGTTGGTTTCGGCATCAGAACCCAAGATAGTGATGTCGAAGAACTAAAGGTATGTCGTTCATCCAATCCCTAAGGTAACTTTTTTTTTGACGAGATCAGATCTATCTTGAAGATCAGACAGCGCTGTTAGTCCAGAATATCCAATCACTCGTCTCATCCATCCGTTCTGAGGCTGGAATCACGGCGATTTCCACCCAGATAACCGCTATTGCCGATGTAGTCGGTACTGTTGTCTCCTCAACTGAAACAGCTATGTCATCCACTGGCAACTCATCGTTGCGAACGCAAGGCGAACCGGTTGTGCGGAAACTAGCGACCTTGAGAAACCGCATCCTCGACGCAGGAGAGAAGGGCCGAGCAATCGCTGACGAAGGAAGAGAAGACGAGGAAGGCGAACGAACATGGAGACAATGGAACCAATCCCTCCCTCCTATCGCTTTCGAGATAGCAAGGGAGACAAAAGAGTTGGTGTTAAGGGTGGACGTGATTGATGGGGAGCAGAACGGTCTGAGGACTGGCGGGGATGACGATTTCTCATGACCTGAGATGTGCATCAGGAGGACCAGGACCTTCATTTGGTTTTGCATAGCGTTTTCATATTCCTGCCAGCATTGGTTCGGATCATGGATGGTTACAAGGTTGATGCCTTTTTCGTGCTTTGCGCTTCTTTCTAGTTTATGATGCATTGGCATTTCACGTGCACGAGGAGAATGGACGGGTGGGATGCAATGGGCATGGCGTTTGTGCTTTGGGCTGGGATGTGTATATCGTTCTCGCTTTTTTCTCGACCTTTTTCCTGTGGCGTGTTAACAGACATGCCCATGGTGTTTAAGATGTGTAATTATTGTAGAATGAGAAGAAGGTGGCAGGCAATGGGAAAATAGGAAGAAAGGTACATAGGTTGAGGACTTTGAGGTCAGGAGAAATGCATGACGTCGGATCCTGATAATTGTGTGTACTTGACTCGATGATGGTTGTGAAATGTGAGAAGTGAGGAGTTGAGTTCGGCACTGAAAGTTTTGCTGAGGTGGGACGATAAACTTTACTAAGGGCCTCTTTGCCTTGATCATTGATTCTTTTGCAGAAGAATGCCATTTTCCTACAAGATGTACTCCTCACTAGCATACCTTCCTTCCATTTTTGCTATTTTCTAAGAACCTGCGTATTGCGTGAATGCTATCACAGACAGCTTTACTGAGTACTTGGGACACCTATACAAGTCTGCAAGCTCCTCGTCGCTGTTGAAGCAATCCAACTTTTACCTGAGGCTCAATGCGACAGGTCTCGGGCTGAGCCTTTCCTCTTTCTGTCGGGTTCCAGAAATTGTTGCACATCGTCCTGAAAGTCCGATGATATCCGCCTCGAGTATCCCTTTTCCACCATCATGAAAGAAGTGGTAGCATCAAAGAATACTAAGGTCTTGGAGGGTATTGTACATCGAGTTCTGTTTCAGATGATATCTAAATCTAGCCGTCTGATTTGAGAGGGGGTTGATTGGATACTCGGTTTGTTGTACGGAGACGTCCAGCTCGGTTAATTCAGGGGCGGCGGAACCTCGGACCGTGGGAAAGGTGAACAAAGCTACCGGTAGTCCTTCCGGAGAACACCCGGAACACCAAGAAGACGTGTACTGGTTTTTGGAATAGGATCGAAGACTCGTCTCTGGGTTGGGAATTTTTCTCCAAAGTCCGAGCTGGGTAGGAAGTCTCATTACACCAGAAAGCCTTCATCGTAGATAGAATATGTCATTAATGATCAGTGGCCGAGGCTCTGTGCTATGAACTTGAGCTTAATGGAGGGAGCGGTTTTTTGTCTGTAGCAACTTTTGGATTTCTCGGGTCTTTAAAAATCAGATTAGTTAGCCATCTCGTGATTAAAATTGAAAGGCGGCATATAATTCTCATTGCTCCTAGCAAATGCAGGCCGTTCAACCAGACTTGAGAGATGGGACTCCATATCTACAAAAATTCTAAAGATCTTGAGGTAATTCTTAGAAGCCAGGATAGCTTAGAGGAATATTTGAAGAGAAACTAGCTCATGGGTCCCCTTAGTTTAGATACATTTGGTGCCTCATTTTGTGTCCACCGTAATCCTATGTTGCCTCAACATCACTCAGAAGCCCCGATGTAATCTTACTATGTCGCGTGGATTGTTTCCTCATGAGGTAGCATAACATTCTGGATTGACTTCGAATATTTGATTGGTATTCTAGGACCTTTTCGCGCCACACGAAATTGTTAGGCGGAAGACTTCTTGGATTATACTTCATACATGATTGCGCCGAATGTATCTACACGAACATTTTGATGAGCGTCCATCTGGTCAATGTTCCGTAGAACGTCCCAGACACACAAGAAGAAGCATTAAACCGCCCTTCATCTCGATCTGCCATGATGCTGCGATACAACCAATGAGAAGCAGCTTTAGCACGACGCCAACATAATCTAACACATAATTATCGTCTCCATCTTCAGTGGTACCAATATTTTGGACGTGATAGATGAACTGCCTCGGCCTCAGCCTCAGCATCGCCCTCGTACTTCTCCATGTAATCGACAACATTGAGAAATTCTCCTTCTTGGTCAGCCCAACTCTTGACGAAAGCCCAGAATTGTCTGAAATTCTTCCAGTCATCCTTACTCGCAGTCAGATCGAAAGCTGAGCCCTTGTACTCAAACCAGATTACGACTTGGCATAGTTAGTATAATGCTTAAACAAGTTGGGATCTGTGATAAAATGATGGAGAGGTACTTACGGAAACCCCTCCGAGTTTTTTGGTACATGATTCGAAACTTTGGAAGTTGTTCTGCAATCTTTTTGATATAAACTTGTTCTTTTCCTGTGAATGCGAGGAAAGCATCTGGAGCGAAGCACGTAATTGTATACAGGGGCAGACCAAACTTGTTGAATCCGTGTTTTGGTACGTATCCAATTCCTTTGGAATTTAGTATGGCTTTGAGAGCCTCAGCGCGGAGGTTGGATGGCAGAACACGCTTATATGGCTGGTGGTTGATATGTGGGGTTTGTGGAGTAGGCTTTGGCGCGGTGGGTTGGTTGTGGCGCTTCTTGTAGGGGTCGGGTCGGCGGTGTCGTTGTTTATGAACAGGCCGTCTTGGTTGTAAACTCATCACTGGGACCTTATGTCTTCGCATAGCAGCCGGGCCTGTGGGGATGGGTCTCTCGGAGCTAGAAGACGAAGGAATATCAACAGCTTGGTAGGTTTGGCTTTGGGGTTTCGGAGTCTGCGGAGTCGCCAACAGTGGAGTAGGCTCAGTGATGGGAGACGTAAATGCCATCTCATACGCCATTCGAAGCGACTCTTGGAGATTTTCCAGTGCTTTTGGCTCTGGCGGCACTGGTCGTTGACTGGGAAACTTCTTCAACCTCTCGTTAGGCCCTGATTCGTTAGTCACGACTAGGGAGCGGAATTGACGGTACTTACAGAGTATCTTCCAGATTTGAACCTCGATGAGATATTGACCGATTGCATTTGGACATGTGGGAGGATGGTTTCTCGGGTTGGCATTGAACTCCTCGATCACGGTCCGGGTCACACGACGGAATTCAGCTTGTCGCCGAGACAAACCCAAGTCATCATAATTCGTGGAAGGCCAACTTTTCTCTGCGGAGACCAATTTGTACATATAAGGAATTGCCGACTCGTATGACCAGCCCTGCTCGTCCATTCTGGAAGTTTTTGCGACAGCCTAGCTGGAGCTGTGAGTGTGTTGTGTAATGCACGACTGTGAAGAAAGCAATAGCAAGCTTACCGTTGACAAGGTCGGCAACTGGGCGAAAGTGGAGGAGAGAGGTAGCAACAGTCGTGCGAAGTGCTTCGAGATACTGTGATGATCACTCTCGTCGAAGATCGTCGCGTCGAGATTGTTTGCGAAGATTTGAAGGAGAAAAGTTTGTAGGCGAGGAAGGTTTAGGATACTTATAGAAGAGGAAGGCTGTCCGAAGCTCGGAAGCGTGCCGAGACTCAAGTATAAGATCAGATGAGCTATCTGAAGGAAAAGAGCGAGACTTCCGAGTGCGGAGTGACTAAGGAATATTCCACTCGGAGTGTCCCTGACGGGCCATGGAACACTTGCTAGCAGTGCCGAGGACAATAAAGCGGTCAAATACCTCCGAACTCCATGTAGTTGTCCCTATTCGAAGGTAGAAATTTATCTCGCTTTAGGGGTGATTCTTGCATTCTGGTCGCAGACTCAGTGTTCGTTGAGAATATGGAATTGAGCTTGATCTTGGTGTTGTTTTTGTATGTGGTATGATTACTCTTCTTCAAAAGCCCCCAGAAGTAAAGAGTACCTCAGACAGATCCTTGAAATCTGGTGTCTCGAGCGTCAAGACCATAGGTGGTGTAGTAGCTATCGCCGTTGACGACAAAAGTTTCATACGAAACGGCGAATGGCAGAGATGGGGAGCGTTGCTATCTTCGAGAATGTGACAAGGGCCAGGATATCACTTGCTCAGACAAGGCAATTAAAGGTTTGAATTGCTTGGTCTCAGTGTTGATTTAGGACTCCAATCCGCCTCCCAAACGCCGCATGCTCTAGGATCGTCTCCACAGCTTCAATATGCATCGACACTTCCTTCGAGAGAAAGTTCTCGAGAGGCACACATGGCCTCGCAGGTTCTTATCAGGTCAAAGGTTCCGTCAGTATGATTTACAGTCTTAATCACTAAGGTATCATCTCTTGGCCTCGCAGAAAATTCCTCTTTTGCTAATCGCCTAAGACTAGGCACTCGAACGCGAATCTACGTGGAGCGACCTCGTCGACAGATAAGATCTCCTGGGCTAGTTTACCGAAAATAATAAGCAAGGCATCTATAAGAGAAATGAGATATAGCAGTTGGAATCGAGGATACAAGGCATTGGCGAATTTCACGGCAAACCATAGGCATCACAGAAGTAGCAGTTCAAGGATGACTTGGAACACATGCAGTTCTCTAAAAGAGTCCGGATCACCACCTTCCCAACCCTGCGCCTCCAGAACAACCACCGACGGAAGATCCTGAAACTGCTATGATACGTCTATAGAATAGTCAAGCTTCGCAGAAGGCTTTGCTTGTTCCCAGGAATGGCGTGGAGAGCTGAGGAGTCTAGTGCCAAGGAATACAATTGTAGCCCCAATACCTTTGATTGTTAGCCAATCTGAAGTATTGCTGAAATTTGGGACATTCAACTGTCGAACAGTAAGGTAAATTGGGGAAGTTTAAAGCTACATGTGTCCTCCAAATCATGGCCTGTAAAGACCGACTCAAAGGCCACAAAAGTATACATAAAGGCAGTGTCAAGTGTTGCAAATGAGTCCAGATATGGGACCTAATCTCCACCTGAAGGAGTAGAAGCTTACAAGGTAGAAGATTCATTGTTATATAAGCTACTGGTCGAAAATGGTTGTCAGAGAGGAAGTCTCCTGAAGACATGAGGTTGTCGAGCTCGCTACGCACGGACAAAAAAATAAAGGGGCTGGCTATGAAATCAGTGAGCGTTCGTTCCGAAGATACACCGCCCGCTGCTTTATGCTCTGGCTGGGACACTTAAATTGTAGTTACACTTCACTCCAACACCCTCTAGGTAAGGTAATCAAAAAAAAGAAGGAACACATGCAAATTGCTTTCGAGGTCGCTATTTCTTGCTTTCCACGCCCCAATTAATGCACTCATCAGACGTGGGGTGATGGGGATGTATCAAATTAAGCCCCGTTTGGGTTGCTCCTTTACAGCAGACCGTTTGCAAGCCGTCGCCTTCTCTACACCGCCCGAACGAGCACTGGTGTATCGGAACGGATCAATCTTGACGCCTATTTTGACTACACCCTTGCTCTTTTCCATCTTAGTATAGTCACAATTTGCTATATCTCTACACTACCCGAAACCGATATTAGTGTATCGGAGCGGTTCAATCTCGACGCCTATTTTGACTACAACTTGCCTCTTTTCCATTTCTGCACAGTCACAATTTGCTCCATCTCTACACTGCTCAAGACTACACCTGACAAACCTTAAACTATTGGGATGGATTCATCTCCACACCTATCTTGACCACTCCTTTCACCAAGATCAGGAAGACGATTATCCTGTTGCTCTCTGAGAAATCAGTAATACACTAACAATAATAAAAGTCTTTCTGGCATGAGTAAAATAAAGAAAGGAGCGATCTCAATTCTCGCAAAAGCCCAAACAAAATAGCTTTGCTGGGTGTATATAGTGTACGAACCTGCCTTGGCATTTGTATACATCCAATTTCTATAGCCAAATCTTCTTACAGGCACAGAAGTTTGTAGATCGTATACTCATCTTCCACATAAACGTTTTCGAGATATGAAGTTGAGAATACCAGCACGTATCCTCATTCTCCAAGTTTGGTGCCCAACTGCAACTCCTGCACATCATCATTCTTCTTCGTCATCAACCTCCTCATCCTCTTGATTTAGCACTGCCTTCTCAATCAGCGCTAGCGTAGCCCTCAAAGGCAAACCAACAACATTATCCCAACTCCCCTCAATCCTCTCCACCAACAAACTCCCCATACCCTGCAAACCATACCCACCCGCCTTATCAACACCCTCCCTCGTCTTAACATATGCCTCAATCAGCTCATCACTCACGTCCGTAGCAAATATAACTTTCGTCTCCTCAACCGTGGTCTCAATATTATACCCCGGAGCTCTGCAGTCTTCTCTCGGCGCCAAAGCAACAACAGCAGTGTAACACTTATGTACTTTCTGATCTCTTAACATCTTTAACATCCCGATATGATCTTTCTCACTTCTCGGCTTCTCTAGAATCCTCCCTGCATTCGTGACAATCACCGTATCGGCGGAAACTACAAGTGAAGGGTCGGGGATTGACTTCAGCGAATTTTCGAGGGCGACAGTGTATACGTCTAGGCATTTTTGAATGGCGGTTTGTAATACATATTCGAAAGGTCCTAGATCTTCTTTCGAGAGATTCTCTGGTTTTGTAGAGGGCGTGATTTCGAGGTTTGCAAGACCAACCTGATTACGTCAGAGATTGGATCAAAATAGAATGGAAATTTTTACTGAAGAGAGAATCTGTTTCCTTCTTGGACTGGCGGACGCAAGTATCACTCGTTTTCCTCGCAATTGATTTAGAACTGGAATATCGAGGGGAAACGGGCCGCGGGGCAGGGGTTTCAATCCTGGGGTTGTAGGGCCAGTCCTCGCTGGGAGGGCACCGTGTTGGATTGCACCCGCTTCGTATGTTGGTGGAGAGGTCTTCGACTCATCTCCAGCTAAAGACACCAGTTTTTCGGACATCGTGAGACCAATGGCTGTTCTTCAATAACAAGGCTTAATGTTGCAAATACTTACTAATTCGCGAAGACACAGCAAGGCTGAACGAAAAGCTGGGGGTTTCAGGCTTGTCCAGGAAAGGGAAGGCGCAAAAGTCCGGCAAAGCCTCGTGCATCACCAGCATGTGACGTGGACGTGCGATCACAAGCAAGAGACAACAAGCTCGTTTGCTGTCATGCGTTTGGCATTCACAACTGAGCAGATGATACACGTCTTCAGTGCACGAGTTCAAAATGTCAACTTCGCCGCGTGAGGGGTCTGCAAATGCTGGTTCGTCGAATGGGCTGGAGGAGAAGCCAAGGCTCTCCGAGCATGAGAAGAAGGCAAATCACATTGCTTCTGGTAGGCGCTCGGCTTCTGCTACCCCTATTTACTCCAGCTGTTTGGAATTGACCGTTCGATATAGAGCAGAAACGCAGACAAGCGATCCGCGAGGGCTTCGATCGACTCACTGAATTGGTTCCTGGATTGGAAGGTCAAGGAAGAAGCGAAAGTGTTGTCTTGAAGAAGACGGTGGATTATATGCGGGCGCAGCTTGAGGAGAGGCGGAGGCTGGTCGGGAGACTTGATGAATTGGGTGGTCATGTCGAGGATGAGATGAGGAGGTGATGAGGAACGACTTTGGCGGCTGGAACAAGTGTACGATATTGATGTATGGGCTATGGGGAAATTAATGATGCACATGGCAATTGGCGTAAGGTAATGCAACTTTGTAATTGACGGCCCGAATTGAGGCGCCGTGTAGAGTATTGGAATGGATTTGTTAGGACACCCGATGTTCTATCTTACAGCAAAGTTGCTAGTCGGCAAGCGATACATATTCTGGCATTGAGGAACATGAATCTATTCTACAGCCTATCTATACATATGAGCTCTGAAAATCAGCAAGACATGAAGCCAATATCTTAGGACTGACGGGTAAGCTCTTCAAATCCTTGGCACTCAAGAACGCAGTCTGCTCGGTGGGTTCACTTTCATTCGCAGACTCAGTTGTACTTTTAATCTCCTCTGAAGCCACAGCTGAGTGTCGGAGAGCGAGGTGTTTGCCGAGATTTGTCTCGAAATCAGGAAAAGCCCTAAAATCAACTATCATGCGATTTGCCGCAGCTTCTTGATTGCCAACTACGGCAATAACTGCATATCGCTTTCGTTTCGCGTCCGAGATCTTCCTTTTCAAGAACCGAGAACTAGTATCCAGATCGACTGAAATGCTTTGGTAGGGCGGCATAGCCTTCTTTGGGGATCGCAGTTGTCTGCTCATGCCCATAATGATCTTTTGGCATTTTTCTGCGAACTCTACCACTGGTTGTGAGTCATTAACAGTGACAATAATCACTTGCCGCGGATTCAACCAGAAAGGCCATTGGCCGTTGTAATGCTCGATCAAGAGAGCCATGATTCTTTCGACCGATCCGAGGACCGCTCGATGAATGAGGACTGGTGTCACAGGTCCCTCAACCTCGAGCAAGCTTGGATCTGTAGTGGTAAGCCCCCGGCTTTCGAGTTCTGGAGCTGGCGCTTGATATTCTAAGTCGAAACGCTTAGGCAGCTGGAAGTCGAGTTGGATCGTAGCGGTTTGATGCTCTTTTCCGTCAGAGTCTCTCAGGATCACATCAATCTTTGGCCCGTAAAAAGCTCCGTCCCCATCATTCACGGTCCATGGTTGTCCGCTTGCAACTAAAGACTTCCTTAATGCTGCTTCAGCATTATCCCACTCCTCAACGGTCCCAATAAAATGATCCACTGGCCTTGTTGACAAGGCTAGTCTGTATGGACCAAGACCAAATGTTCTGTACGCGAGCTGAACGAATTCCAACGTCCTTGATATTTCTTCTTGTATTTGCGAGGCACGGCAGAAAATGTGGCCGTCGTCCTGGTGAAACCGCCGAACTCTGGTCAGCCCACTCAATGCACCATGTACCTCATTGCGATGTAAGGGACTGAAATCGGCGTATCGTATTGGTAGGTCTCGATAACTTCGTTTCTTCGAGGCAAATATAAGGCAATGTCCGGGGCAATTCATAGGCTTCAGGCCGTACTCCTCGTCCTCCCCAACTTGGCGTCCCTCCTTTTCTCCTGACGCCCCGCGCCCTGTGACAGCATACATATCTTCTGCATAATTTTCCCAATGGCCTGACTTCTCCCATAGAGATTTCTTGTATATTGTGGGAGTAATGACTTCTTCGAATCCAAAATTAGCATACTGAGCTCGCAGAAAATTCGTCAATTTGTTGAACATTTTAGCGCCATTAGGAAGAAAGAGAGGTGAGCCTGGACTGTATTTAGATGTAATGAATAATTCTTGCTCAATAGCTAGCTGTCGGTGATCGGCTACCGGAGTAGGAGGATTTGTAGTCGCTGTAGCTGCGCTGGCTTTCCCCGGAACTGTGGTCGCAGGCTCGCAGGCCGTGCAGTAGCCATTGCGGAATAAAAACGGTTTTCGTCGGTCTCTATAGACGGCATGTGATCCCCTCGAACGAGTCCGCAGTAATCGCAAGGCTGTCGATGAGCGCATCACGATGGTTGCAGATGCTTGAGGTGTTGTCTGAAGCTGATTGCCCGAAGAAGCCTCGAATTTCACTACCCCTGCAAGTTGACAGGGGGAGACGCGCTCTAGGCGCCCGCCTGTCAGTGGGGGAACACAAGGATCACGAGCCCAACGTCATTCCTTTGCCCCAAAGTGATAAATTATTCTGCGTTGTCTCTGCTATAAATATGTTCTGCCCTCTTGTATATACTTTCAATAAATTTTGGATGCTTCACAGTCGCCATCCCATATAGATGCTTTCTTTGCCGCTGTTGCGAGCCAAAGTTTGCGCAATTGCACGCCTTCTCTAACGCGACTTGCCGCCCACAACATACATGTAACATGGCTCCTGGAAAAAGAGGAAAGTTGCAGTTGGGAGAGTCTTGGGTCGTGGAGGGAGAGGATGAAAGCCCAGAAAACTCGCCGCAAGATGAGGAATACCGGCCTCTCTCGAAGAGAACCACTCCGCCGCGACGTCATACAAGAGGGAGTACCAGATCACCTGAACCGGAGCTCATTATGCCTTCGCCATCCTTAGAACATGATTCGATGAATGGTTCGTGGGCAGACGCGAGCAAGGATACGAAATTTATGGAAGCGCGGTCCTCAGGAAAAGCTCCCGAGGCGCGTAGAAGAAGTGGACGTGTGAGCAATGGAAGTCCAGAGAAAAGAGTCCGAACAAAGACAAATACGAACGGTGCCGAAGGAAGTGTACCCCGACGAACTTACCAAGAAGATTCCAACGGTATTCAAGATATCTTGGAAGTTTTCGTCAGCCACGTATCCATTATGTTGTCGTGGATGCTCGAGGTTCTGGGTGGCGCCCTCAAAGTTCTGAAGACGCCCCTATCCTACTTTCTCGCAATATGGTTGCTCTTTGGCTTGCTCGTCATGGTTCGGAATCTTGTGACGACCTCGATATATGCCTCGATGTCACCTATTTGCCGGATTCCAGGGGCCTCATTGCTAAATCTGCCTTTCTGTCCCGTCTACAACGCTGATAGCCGCCATGGGCCCCCTCCAAGCGTCGAGTTCGATCAGTTGATGGCAGTGCAGTCAAAATTTGAGGAAGTTTTGGAGGAAAGTGCTGGTAGTGTTTCGCTGCCATTGGATATGAAACGGGGAGAAGCGTCTATCCGCGACTTGCGCCAGCTCGTTCGGTATAGTCAACTGCATGCAAAGTAAGTTAGGTTCTCCTGGGAGTTCACACTCGCTGGAGCTTATCCTATGGTTCTAAATGCATCATTAGGAATGAATTGGTCCTCGAATTCGACGGTTTCGTGGAAACCGCCCGCATCGCGTCTTACGATCTTCAGAAATTCAACAGTCATGTTGGCCGAGTAAGTTTTGTGCTACATATATGGAACATAAAGTCAAGTAGTCTCGCTTTACTTCATATTTTCCTTCTTCTCATTTTTTAATTTCTCTTCCAGAACGAAATGGATGACTCCAAGAGCTGAGGACTGACAACCTCAGGCTGTCGACAGCGTAATCGCAACTACGCGATGGACTACCCGGGTCCTAGACGGGATTCAAGAACGAAGTGCATCACGTGGCTCTATCAGCGCATTCATCAATGATAGAGTACTCGCACCATTTCAGCCGGTCAAGTTCACCGAGAGTCTCCTCTTGGACCAGTATATTCAGCATACTCACGTTGTCGAGGAAGAAATCGACAAACTGATTGCCGAAGCACAAGCCCTGCTGCTGGTCCTGAATAATCTTGAAGACAGATTAGAGGTAATTCACGGCATTGCTACTAGAGAAGATATGCATGCCAAAGCCCTGAAAGAGGAGATTCTTTCTGAGCTCTGGACCATGGTCGGTGGAAACCGAGGCAAGCTGAACAAGATGGATCGCCAGCTCAATTTGCTCCAGCAAGTTGGTGTTTACAGAAAGAACGCTTACGCTCATGTCTCTGGAACCATAATTCGTTTACAGGCCATGGGCGCTGGGCTGGAGGATTTGCGTGAGCGTGTTGGTTCTCCTGAGCTATTGCGTGACCGAATAGACATCCCGCTTTCTGTTCATCTCGAGAATATTCAGAAAGGTATTGAGCGATTAGAGGAGAGTCGACAGAATGCTCGCAAATTAGAGGACGAGCATATCAGGCGGACTTTGGAGCGGGGGAGAGTGGAAGGCACAATGATAGAGGGATAATAGGTCTACTTGTTTTGGTTCGCAGGCTCTTTCGGTTTGGTCGTGGGTAAGGGTTGACGTATAACAGGAGTCACCCGGGTGTCTGGTGTTGGTTATGACGAAGTAACGACTGATTCATCGAAGGTTGGATGTCTGTAGTATAAAATGCATAGTATCAGCGGTTTCCCAGAAGCTTTCCTCTTCCCCGCATTTCAGCCTCATCTCTTATTACAATACTTCCTAGACTATTTCAAGTTTGTTGTTTACGTCAAATCACAGCATAGCAGCACATTTGCCACTGGAGACTTCTTCTATTTTTCTTCTTCTCTGAAATTTGTAAATCGTCGTCTGAATCCTTGAATAGGATTGTGCAACCTTTGATCAATGGGACCAAGTCACCTCCGAAATCGAGAAGAGTACCGCGGAGATCGCTGTAGCTTAGAACTGCACATCAGAGCATCCTGTGTAAGATGAAGAGAATGGGAGGTATAGAACGCCACACTCCGGCTAAGATTCGAAGAGGTCCACCCAAAATGAGGATGATATCAAAGCCCCGTGAAAGCTGCTTTTGCTCCAGCCAAATGGTGTCCGAAGCCTGCGGTGATTGCATGAGTCGAAAAGTCGTATCTAGCGGTGTGGGATTTAATTTTGGATTAGTTGGCCAACCCGTGTGATTTGCCTATATGCCTTTCTTGTTCGAGTGTTATCTTTTAACTTTCCATCCAAATGCTGTCATGCTCTTTCGGGTTCCCGTGTGGGGCCATGTGGGGCTCGAATAAGGTTGGAAACATCAAATGTGGAGAGCAGAGACATCGTCCAAATGTTGGAGACTTATTGCAGTGCACTCTTCCGCGACACGAAAATTGTTTGTAAACCTGAAGACCTGTTCATGAGAGATTATAGCCGTTTGAAGGACCATTTTCAGATTATTTCCTCTAAATAACAGGTGAGATATTGCAGCCCAACAAACTGATTCCCAGCGATTGATTCTTTGAAATAAGATTTATGTATAATTTGCTTGTAGGCCTCTGTATAGTCGAGTTTCTATGAAGCTGTCAAGTAGCATTTCACCCTTTTCTTGCTGGTCTTATCCACTAATTTTGCTGCGGACACTTCAAAGTCACATGTGCTACTACTCTCTCTGACGCTTTATCATCTTCAGCTTCTTTATATTTTCCTTGCTTCAAATTTTTACAGGTGCTCATTCTTAAGTTGAGGACAGAGATGAGCTTTCTCCAGTACCCACGTCAACCCAAAGCCATCAGCGGACGGCCTTCTCGCTTCTTCCCCAACTCCAACTCCAATTGCTACTCCGCCTGCTCCTACTATAAAAAAAAATCGTGGACCTGGAAGATTGTGTATTGATATGCTTTTATTGGAGAATTTGACTGTTCTATAGTTTATGAGATACTTGGATCTTTGTGTGGAAATCAATGTAAGTTGAGAGGCCAGGGGGCCTCGAGCGCAATATTTGTAAAATAGGATGTGATTTGTTGAGGTACGATCTTAAGTAACTCTCATGATTTACAGAGTGAGAGACAAGACCTTCTCTGTTACTAGAAGGCGTCTTCTAGGGTTTTCGGACTGGTTTGATTGCGCAGCGGCATTGACAATTCCCCATGAGATCTTATTTGTTCCTGCCAGTCAAATCCTCTCAAACTCACAACTCGATAAAGTAGAATAACTTCAATAAACAGAGATATAGATAAATAATGGTAGTAACGTGCCTGTTGTGCAGAGAGATCACCAACCCACGATTTCAGTTGTAAACGCCCAGGCCCTATTAAACACTCAACCCCCTGGATTTCCCTTCTTCATCAAGTTAAACGGAGTGATCGTGCATTAGGTCGCCGAGAACGGTGTGCAAAAAGTTCTCAAGATTCCAGATGAAATATCCTGAGGAGAAGTTTCGTTACATGCCACTTCTCCAGAAATTGGTTAAGGGGCATGTACCAGAACTCGCAGCAACAGCCAGCAGTTTCAGACCTCTGCAAACTGGGAAGAATATTAGGTAGTGCTGTTAACACACAAAAAACTTTCGAGGATTGTGGCAATGATATTGAAATTCTTTGAAGGTTTATACGCCACGAACTACCGTGGTAAAAGACGCTAGACGATGAGGAGGATGAAATGTGCCTTGCTTCACTGGACTTCCAAGAATAGAAATAATTATGCTAAAATCTTAATTTTCAGAACAGAAGAATAACACAATTAACAGTTTTCTTCCTTGGAAAGAAGTTGGTCTTCTCGACGATGCCAGTAGCCAAGCAGATCCAAAACTAAATAGAAACCTGCCATTGGACTTCTCTCGGCTGCACAGCCAATCCTCCAATACAGTACACCTTGCGATAAAAACAGATGGCTTGGAAATTCCCACGCTCACACTGAAGCTTCAAGCTAATTCTGTTGATAACTTGGACAGCTGTTCCAGTGAGATGTCTGAGACGTCAAGTGGTGGGACAAGGACCCCCCTAAATGTGGGGTATGGACACTAGCGGCCGTGCGGGGCAGCAAGCAACACTTCTCTCCCACTTCCGTCTCACATTTCTTCTCTTTCAAGTTTATTTTCTTGTAAATTAAGAGTAGAGTAAGCTCTTCCAAGAAAGTTCAATAGCTCTCGTTTCGAAATGGCGCTAATCCACCGCAATCCCCCGTTCCGCGCCGAGCATCTGGGCAGCTTGCTCAGACCCAAAGAGCTCCTCCAGAAGCGCGGGCTGTTCGAGAAGAACGAATTGAGCCAGACAGAAGTTACCAAAGCAGAAAACGAAGCAGTTGATAAGATTGTCAAGGTCCAAGTCGAATGCGGCTTCCGTGCCATCTCAGATGGAGAATACAGGTCAGTATTAAAAAGCCTCTAAGCCAAACCCCCTCTATCCCGCTATTTTCTGATAAGCTTGCTTATTACAGGCGCGCTGTGTTCTGGGGAACTTTCTTTGAAGAGCTAGAGGGCATGACTGAGATCCGGAACCCATCCATGGATCTGTTCCGTCCATATGTTCCGGATATTGCTGGCTTTATTGAGAAGGGACATAAACCTGGGCAATCCTGCATCTGCACTGGGAAGATTCGCCATAAAGGGAAAAGCACCTTGATTGATCAATTCGAGTATTTGAAGATTTTGATTCCAAAAGAGCGATGGGGAGAAATCAAATTGACTATGATTGCTCCTCCTTGGTACCATTTGCGGTACAAGGATGGCTTAGCATTCCCTCCTGAGATCTACGCCAGTGATGAGGAATACTTGGCTGATATCTCAAAGGCTGTCAGTGAGGAATTGGATATTTTGTATGCTGCTGGAGTGAGAAATATCCAATTTGATGACCCAAACTTTGCTTGTAAGTCTCGTAACTCTGCGTGATATGGCACTATTGACTTTGTAGATTTCTGCTCTGAGAAAATGTTAGCTGGGTGGGCTGAGGACAAATCAAACAAGAAGACTCCTGATGAGCTATTGGATGCGTATATCCAGTGCTATAACGATAGCATTGCCAATCACTCCGAGAAGATGCACATTGGTCTCCACATCTGCAGAGGTAACTAAAACCCGGGACTTCCAGACAAATCCTTCTAACATTTGCCTAGGAAACTTCATGGGGTCCCGCCACTTCTCAGAAGGTGGCTACGACCGCATAGCCATCAAGCTCTTCCAGAAACTAAACGTCGCGTACCTTACCTTACTCCCACTGACCCTTGAGGTATCACGCTCACTTCTGCTAGGACATATTACCTCGAGTATGATACGCCGAGAGCTGGGGGCTTCGAGCCCCTGCTCCACCTGCCTCCGCATAAGAACGTTATCCTCGGCGTCATTACCTCCAAGTTCCCAGAGCTCGAGGACAAGCAGAAGATGAAGGAGCGAATACTCGCTGCAGCTGATGTTATTGCAAAGGGTGCTGGACAGATCAGAGAGCAGGCGTTGCAAAGAATGGGTGTTAGTCCACAATGTGGATTTGCTAGTCATGAGGAAGGAAACTTGCTGGGTTGGGAGGACATGAAGAACAAGCTTGCTTTGGTGAGAGCGATTGCTGATGATGTTTGGCCGGGCGAGCCGTAGATGACTAAGTGATGGGGACTTTATTTCTTATAAATATTCAAAAGTTGGATATGATTGGGTTTTGTAGGTTCAGGGACTGTATTCAACAATTTTCCCACATTACCGAATTTGCCTGTACCACGTTGGCCGTGGCTGCAAAATTTCTGATAGGCCGCTCCCTCTGGTTGTAAATGCAATTCCTCCATTGCGGTTTCTGGTGTTATGCAGTATGTCGGAACATTGCCATTCCAGTGACTGCGTGTGGCAACCTCCTGAGATCAAGTATCTCCCTTTCGCGATGGGTACATTCCACTGTATACAGCCCTCACGCGAATATTAGTTTTGGACCACCCGACACGTGCTTTGTGGGAGCATTTTGTCCAGCCAAAGTATATTCAATACCCTGTTGGCGGATCACGGGGCAAGTTATGGAACCATAGGTACCCATCTGGAATACCGGACCCCGTGCTTCCCAAAGATCTCCGCATATTCGGTCTGGCATTTTAATCTCTCCGAAAACTTGGCTTAAACCCGATTTTATTCGCATCAACGATCCTTCTTAAATAAGCGGATCATTGGAAACCAGTGTGAGTAATCTTCATGGCAGGTTTCTTGCTTGTTGTACAATTACTTATATGCCGGCCCAAAATTTCATGATGTCAAGGCCAAAGGTTCATCGGCCGCGAACCGTGTAGTCACTTCGCTCCCCTGCAGTTGCTTCAATATCAGGATCCTGCAGTGGTAGATAGAGGGCCAGGTGGTAAAGCATTTCTGATACAATCAGAGAAGGCGTGAATTTGCTACTGTTTTGCGGAGAACTGATTCGCTCAGATCACTTAAACTTGAGTCGAGCGTTCGTAAGAAGCGTTCTGGCGTCATATCGTATGTATGGATACTGGAACTGGAATGGTAAAGATAGAATGTCAGTCTCGAAGTCGAAGCAGAACGCAGAAAAATCTAGGTAGCCTCAAGGTCAATAGTCTCGCGCTGAAGAGCTTTTTGTTGTCATTAGAAAGCTTACCAAAGCTTTCATAAATACTACTGTAAGTGCAACCTTGGAGTACCTATACCTTAACTCGCGTTGCCTCTCTGCGCCACCCCCTGAAGATCTCCCGCTTAAGTTTCCCTTACAGTAGCTGCGGCTGCGGCTGCCAAAAAGCGTTCAGCAGATCCCTGCAAGCCCTCCGCATTCTCCGCATGCACTTTCATCCGAGCTCTCCCTGTATTTCCCAACTTCATGATATCAAAGGCGCTTTTGGGGTTTGAATCCTACTTCCCTATCAGATCTTGTCATTCTCTTCCTCGGCCAGACGTTCCGTCTCTCATCCTCTCTTTCAAATGCGCATAAATCTTGCTTCCGTTCTCGAGCAAGTAACAGGAAATGCACGCGTCAAGGGCCAGCAGCTTGATCGCGGTTGCTGCCCTCCTTTTCAGTAACACAGCATCTGCTGAACCTGTGGTTGTTCGAGCTGGTAATTATTCTTCCCCAGAAAATCATAGACAGTCTAACCATCTGCGAATATTCAGTTTCCGAATCCCCTCTCGATCCATGGGTCTCCGTCGACGCGAATGGCGACCCCGTAGCCACCATCACGCCCTTCCTCTCAACAGTCAATGGAGTTGCAACAACTATCAGTGCGGCCCCCGCGATGTTGACTGCTACTACGACAAGTTCTCAAAGCGATTTGAAGCCGACTGAAGCTTCTGGTTCGCCTGAAGGAGGTGCATATCAAGTATGCCACAATCTTGATGGAGATTTTGCACCCCTATGCCAGCCTAGCAATGGAACAGCGTTGTATGTAGGACAAACATACTATGGTACTTTTATCCTTGATTGAAGCCTGTTTTGGTTCTGACAGTTTGTAGCTACCTGGGACTCGACATACTTTGCTGCGAAGAATGCCTCAGTCCTCATAGTTGCGAACTACTTAAACTCCTCAAATGGAGGACAAGTTGCGTTCTCATCAGCAATATTCGGTGCAGCGGCCGGTTTTTATGTTTGGACGATTGAGAAAGATTGGCTGCAGGGCCTTTCCTCCAATAATGTTACACTGTGGATCAACCCACTGAATCCTCTCAACGGCGAAGCTCATAGCTTGGGAGGCTTGAATCTTGAGATTACCACCAAGCCTACCCAGTATTATCATCCACCTCCGACATCAGCCCCAACGGGCCAGTCTCTCTACATTGCTCTTCCATCCGTTTTTGGGTTCATCGTTCTCTGTATTTGTGGCGGAGCCATGATCAACCGGAAGCATAGGAAGATTGGTCTTGGGAACGTTATGGGACGTCGGAACGGGTATGGAATTGGCCAGTCAAGAAGGCAGCGGCTGGGTCTGAGAAAGAAGAAGGACGGAGCAATCCAATTGCGAGATCAGGAGTTGACTGCGGGAGGACAATACCGAGATGCACCTCTTCCAGAAGAAAGTGGAAGACTGTCTGGACATGCCAGAGCAGATTCGGACCTGGGTAGTCTGGCTGGTACTCCAACAGAGGATCGGACTAATTACGTCAGAGATGAGTTGCAGCGGCAGGAGAGGAATAGGTATTGAGCGCTGCTCTGCCTAACGAATTCATGAGGAAAGGGCCAAGTTCTTTCTCCCAAAACAAAACCCCTATGCTAACGAATGTATGCCATTTTGCTGAGTCGAACGATTCAGATCTTTCAGGCTCTGCTTGATCTGGCCATTAAAGCAACTCCAGAATTGGCAGTCGTTGTCCACAAGCGTGGCCAAGTATTGAATCTCGCTTTCGAGCCTTGACCACTAGATTTCAGCTGAGCCCCGCCCCTTGGCCATGCGCTGTCAAAGTTGACAGGGTAAGTTTCCAAGGGAACAGCCTGGAGCCTCATGGGATTTAGGAAGATAAGCACAAAACTATGGGCTGATTACGGGGGGAAATGATTGATATAAGTTGCCATGACAAAGCGTTGTTGCTCAGGGTCGTGAGTAACATTTGAGGGATGGGGCGAGTGTGTTGCACCCTCAAAGGTCCCTTTATTACGCAAGATAAGGAATCGCAGAGTAGCTTTCCTCCGTGAGTTACGAATCGTACGGTCTGAAACGTCCTAACATCTGAATAATGTGTTCCTAGCCTCTGGCCTTCAGATTTCAGGCGGCAAGCCCGAAGTGAGGCACACAAAGGCGACCTGTGGTAGGTACCTTACCGTAGTGCATCATGCAACAGGCACTAGGGGGCTCATTATACGAGGGAGATAAGACTATTGATGTTTTTTGATAGCCTGTTTCAGCAGTCTAGATTTTCTTTTAAGCTTGACTTGGCAGCATCAACTAGCCTCAATCACGTGAGCCAAGCACCGCTAAGCTGCTCCAGGTGGGGGCTTTTCAGAAGGTAGCTATCCATAAGGTAGCTGTCAAAAGATTTGGGTCTTCACTTCTTTCTGTAGCCTTCACGTAGCTTGTGATAGTCAAAAGCTTGGCAGCTGTCAAAATGCAGGCTCCTTTCACTTCTGCTACAATCCGTAATACCAAGACGGCTATCCCCGTCAGGGAAACTCACGCCACCTCCGCTTCTCCATGGTGTGACAGTGGAAGATGACTTGCTTTGGCATCCGGCGATTCCAGCCACAACGATCTTGTCTCGAACGTAGAGTCAGTATCTCGACCCGCAAAGGCACCGAGTCCTGACCCAAGGAGTCGTATCGCGCCGGGCACCACAACACCCCGACATTTGTGCGATTATCTCTCTTGTGCAGGACTGGCTGCAGTGCTTGCCACATTACTTATTGACATTATTGTTCGATTTCATGGCTGTCGTCGAGCCGTGTTTTGCAACTTGGCATTCTGGCTTCGAGACCTCAAGTAACCTTAGCCCACGATGTTTGGATTGGGCCTAATGGAAGGCTAGACTGTGCTTCCGCCGAGCGAGGAGGCCAAACGCTTGGGACCCCACGCGAATTTCCATAACGCTGGGCCAGCGCTCTTGGCTCCCTTGGCAGACAGCGTTGAAGGTTAGCTTCTCCCCCTTCTGGTCTGCGCTGAACAACGAAACTTATTTTAAGTTTATTGATGCTTGCTGCCCATCACAGTTGGCATTAATAACTAGGCGCCATTCCGAGAAATGCTTTCAAGGCCTTGGCGTGATCAGGGGTGAGAGGATCCTTGGGAAAGCTCCATGTCGTGGTCCCGTGGATCCCCAGCGAAACCCCCGCGATTTCCTCCAGTGCCACGATCAAACTCATTCGCAGATTGCGGCGTTGCAGGCAGTCGGGTAGAGCAGAGCCCCATGAGGTTGTTGCCCCCCTTGCCAAGCCAATCCCGCGCCAGGGGGCCCCCAACTGAGCAAGCTCCCTGCCAAAGCGTTCAGAGGGAGCGCAGAATTAATATTGGTGGCGCTTTACAGATCTTACAAGCGATGTGCCTGCATCGCTGCTTCAAAATGCAGCCACTCAAATAAATCATCAGATGGAGACGCTGTTCCCGCATTGACGAGCCAAGACCACTACGATTTTCTGCGGGGCTTCTGGCGTACTTCTTGGCCGCTGAAAAAGGGTTCCGGGGGGCCGGGTAGTAGTGGTGTGAGGTATCGGAGGTGAAGGCCCAGCATCTGGACAACCGGCGGCATGGGATACGAACATAGCAAATCTAGCCTGCAAGAACCGAACTCCTGCCCTTACTCCTGGTTCGGGTCAACAAAATGCTACCTTCTTTTTCTTTCCCCTTATAGTCTTGCTCCCTCTCTTTGAGCTTCAGCCCTACCAACTATTTCGTTTCCACTGTTCACTCGTTCCGGACCCAGTGGCCCTTTATGTGCCATTAATCAATTTTTTTCTCTAAGTAATTGACGTTTTCGTCCTCACTTTCGTTTTAACTGACAACTATAATCATGGTTCGAAAATCGAGCTCTGCTCTTGGAGCATTGCTATGGGTAGCCTCAGTGAGTGTCATGCATGGTATCCTTGTGCGGCTCTAAAAGATATAGTTTGCTACAACTCAAGCTGCAATCATCCAGGGGCGTGCCCTCACTACTCCTAACAAACTTCCAGGGACGTGGAAGAGTCAAGGATGTTACATGTAGGCCTTTAAAAACATCACCAGAGCTCCGGAGCTAACATGCCTAAAGTGATGTTGGGCGTACATTGACGGGATCTTCTTACACAAATACAACCGGAATGACCGATGAGTCTTGCATTGCCTTTTGCGAGAAAGCTGGATACATTTACGCCGGCACCGAATACAGCCAAGAATGTTACTGCGGTAATTCTCTCGCTTCGGGCGGCGTTGCAACTGCCGCGTCTGACTGCAATATGGCATGCACGGGCAACAGCACTCAACCTTGTGGAGGACCCAGCAGGTTGAACCTCTTTTGGAGTGGTACATCTGGTCCTCAGTCAAACCCGGGTGTTGGTCTTTGGAAGTTTGCTGGGTGCTATGCGTAAGATCTCCAGCACTTTTGAATACGTTTGCTAACAAGATATCCAGTGAGGGTACCACTGGGCGGACACTGACCGTTGGAGCTAATACTCTGGGCGGATTATCCAATCTCACTATATCAAATTGCTTGTCAGCATGTCAGACTGCGGGTTACAATCTTGCAGGGACGGAGTATTCAGGCGAGTAAGTAAATTTTGTTGTTGGTTTCATCCCTATTTGGATAGCTCGTCACGCCCGAGAGATTATATTCCCCGGAACTGAAATGTTCTGATCAAGTGATACTGACTTGAATCAGGTGTTACTGTGACAATAAAATTCAAAACGGCGGCACACTGGCCCCAGGAGGACTGTCTGATTGCAACATGGTAAGATTCGTCTGGCATCAACTCGCTATCTTCTCTACTCGGCAATGCTAATCACGCCATAGCTTTGCAATGGCAATCTTTCTGAGTTTTGTGGTGGAAATAGTCGATTGGATCTGTACAATTACAACAACAAAGTCGTTTTGCCTCCGTACACGACTGTAACGTCTAGTTCGGTCAAGCCTACGATTTCTTCAACATCTTCCAAGATTACAACTTCTTCGACTTCTTCCAGGATTATTACTACTTCTTCGGCTACTTCCAAAGTTACGACTTCTTCGACTTCGAAAGTTACGACTTCCTCGACTTCGAAAGTCACGACTTCTTCGACTACTTCCAAAGTGTCGACTTCGTCAACTTCTTCCAAAGCTACGACTTCTTCAACTTCTTCCAAAGCTACAACTTCGTCGACTTCTTCAAAAGTTACGACTTCATCCAGCAGCACGAAGACAACTTCCTCCACTTTGTCCAGCAGTACGAAAACGACTTCTTCAGTTGTATCCAGCAGCACGAAAACATCTTCTTCCACTCTTTCTACTAGCACGAAAGCATCGTCTACTACCTCAACATCTGTAACTCCAACCCCCACCGGCCCGGTCAATAAAGATGCCGTCGGACCATACACATATTACGGATGCCAAACTGAGGCGACCAATGCCAGAGCGCTCAGCGGAGCGACCACTGCACTTGATACCATGACTCTTGAAGTATGCCAGACCTTTTGTGCCGGTTATACTTACTGGGGGGTTGAATATGGACGCGAGTGTAAGTAGATTATCCTGCATGCTCCTAGCAAGGCTGATTGTTATTTTAGGTTATTGCGGCAATAGCTTTGCAGCGGGATCTGTTGCTGCTCCAGACACTGACTGCAGCTTCACCTGCCCGGCAGATGTAAGTAGTAGCAGAAGATTCCTCACTGTTTCTAAGGCCCAGTTATTTATCGGCCAATCGCTAACTCCACGTTAGGCATTTGAATTCTGCGGCGCAGGCAATCGGATTTCGGTCTACGTTCTCAAGAGCGCGATCACCAGCAGTTCCACTTCAGGGTCTGCTGGGACAACTGCGAAGGCAAGCAGTTCCACTTTAGGATCTGCTGGGACAACTGCGAAAGCAAGCAGCACATCAACCTCTAAAGTGTCGACGACTACCAGTCCAGCTGCATCAGGGTTTCCCAGTGGCTGGTCTTACCAAGGATGTTGGGTTGATGGCGCAAATGGGAAAATCTTGACGAAGCAACAGCCAAATCAGCAGACCACAAATAGCGGTCAATCTTGCATTGCCACATGCGCAGCTCTTGGGTATACTATTGCGGGAACTGAATGTATGCATAACCTCCGTTCGACCTTCCATTAAGCTAGTGCTAACCTTGGGTTTTAAGATGGCGTGGAATGTTATTGTGACAACTTCGTATACAATGGAGCTGCTCTGGCAACTAACCAAGCTGATTGTAACACGCCGTGCCCCGGTGTAAGTTTTATTCCCCCTCTGGGTCCTTATCGGATGATACTAATTACTTCATCGGCAGGCACCTTCCCAGATGTGTGGATCTGGAGGAAGGCTTTCAATGTACTCCCTTGGAGCCCCTACAGTTTATGCACCACCCGGAGCTCAACAATCTGGTCTGCCGACCGGATGGAAATACGGTGGATGTCTCCAGTAAGTCGCTGATATGCTCATTCCAAAGACTAAGCCAACCATTATCAGGGACAACATAGCTTCCAATGAGGCGCCCGTTCAAATGCTTAATACATTTCCTTATATGGTGTCGGAGAATCAGACCCTCAATAGCCCCTCAGCTTGCATTGCCCAGTGTCAACTGTTCGGTTTCAATGCTGCCGGTTTGGAGTACGGTACACAATGTTTCTGTGGCGATGTTGAAAACATCTATGTTGCGTCTGCACCTTCAACAACCACCGATCCGGGACAAGTTCAGCGATATACCAGAAGTGCTGTGCCCCAAATCGTCCCAGACAGCCAATGCAATGTTCCTTGTGCCGGCTTGCCTCAATACTACTGCGGTGCTGGGAACTTGTTGAGTTACTACTATTGGAACGCCACCACCCCACTCTATAAATGGGATACACCAACTGGAACTGCCGCCGGAGAATACTCATTATTGATTGGTGGTGTTGTCGTTCCCTTGATCGTCTCTCAGGGCGTTAACGGCAAAGTGTCTTTCTTGGAAAAGCACGGAACAGGTGAAGCCAATGGAACCGGTGCTTACGAACTTGATCTTTCTCTTGTTGGTGACTACAAGCTTGCCTGGAGAGAAATGACTGGCCTTCAAAGCGATGTGTTCTGTGCTGCAGGTCTTACATTACCCGACAAGGCAGGCCGTCAACTCACCGCAGGAGGCTGGGCTGGTCAGTCCAACTACGGCATCAGGCTTTACTGGCCTGATGGAGGCGACGGTGTCAATGGAACCAATCAATGGGTCGAGGATCCGCAAAATCTCCAGCTGCAGGTTCCACGGTGGTACCCCAGTGGCCTTATCATGGCTAACGGCTCGGTCTTGATTGTCGGTGGAGAGGTTGGACAGAATGCAGAGGAACAGCCAACTCTTGAGATCCTACCACCCAATGGAGTTGTCGACAAAACTCAATCCAGCGGCTATTCGAATACAACAGTCTACTTGGACTTCCTTGCCCGGACATGGCCATTCAATCTGTATCCCTTCATTGCTGTTAATCCTCAAGGCATCTTCATTGCATACTACAATGAAGCGCGCATTTTGGATGAGAAGACTTTCGAAACCATCAAAACTTTGCCTAACATGCCCGGCGCAGTCAATAATGTCAATGGTGGAAGAACCTACCAATTGGAAGGAGCGATGGTCCTCTTGCCGCAGTACGCTCCATATTCTGATCCTCTTGGCGTCTTGATCTGTGGTGGTTCCACGGAAGGTGGCGGGTACGCAATCGATAACTGCATTTCAACACAGCCAGGCGCTGCCAACCCAACCTGGACAATCGAGAGAATGCCTTCTAGACGTGTCATGCCATGCATGGCTGGTCTCCCCGATGGTACCTATCTCATTCTCAACGGTGGTGAACACGGTGTTGCAGGCTTTGGTCTCGGAGGTGTCCCGAACTTGAATGCGGTTCTTTACGACCCTACGAAGCCGGTCAACCAACGTATGAGTATCATGGCCAACACCACTGTTGCTCGCATGTATCACTCCGAGGCCACTACACTGCTCGACGGCCGCGTGCTCGTCTCTGGATCGGATCCGTCAGGACAATACCCCACCCCAGCTGGAACATGGCCAGAAGAGTACCGCATGGAAGTCTTCACTCCGCCTTATCTGCTTTCTGGCCTACCTCGTCCAACATTCACCATCGTCGATAAAGACTGGGGCTATGGTGACCAAGTTGACTTCACCGTGACCTCCGGTGGAACCGCAAACCTGAAAGTCTCACTCCTCGGTTCAACGGTCTCAACACATGGTAATTCTATGGGCCAGCGAACGATCTTCCCAGCATTCAAATGTAACGGCAATGCCTGCACGGTCACGGCTCCGCCGGATGCGCATACCAGTCCCCCGGGATGGTTCATGATGTTCATCCTGAACGGCCCGACACCCTCTGTCGGTGTATTTGTCCGTATTGGTGGCGATCCCGCAGGGCTTGGGAACTGGCCTAAGCTTCCAGGCTTCGCGCTTCCTGGCGTGTAGATTTCCTCTGTTTTCATTTCCTTTACATATTTAATGATTTATTTTTCAAGCGGTGGAAATTTTTGGCATATCGGTTTGTGCATCGAGCGATTGCAAGGGATGGAGATGGATTTATTGGGTGGATTTATTGATCGGGATGATAGAGGAGTTTTTGCGACGACTGGGAGACAGACGGCAAAAGTCCAATCTTACTATTATCACAAAATAAGGCTTTTTCTCCTCTAATATGTGTTCTATATTTCTCAATGGACGTCGCCCTAGCAGCTTCCTATAAATTGAAGAGCTACGGTAGGCCTCGGAAGGCGATTCAGACAGTGATCTCCGCTCGCTGGCCTGCCACGGTGGGTTCGCTTAGAAAGGGGGCTGTAAGCGAGATCCCCAAGTGGACGAAAGATCCCAACAAGAGATGTCAAAGATGTAGCCTTTTCCCAACTGAGCGTGGGACCGTGTTCAAACTGTTGGAGAAGTACAGCAGCACAGAAACAAGGCCACAACTATAATCATGTAGGAAGGATTCAAGTCGTGTTGTCCTTTCCTTTCCTAGCCAGTGCAGCTCCACGAGCTTCACTTCTCTCGTCCTCCTCCGGGCCTTGCCGACTTCGGAAAGAGGCTCTTCGCTAAGTTGCAGTCGATTGACTTGGCTACCGTCTTTGGTGTAAATAATAACCTATTATGTACGGTACTTTTACCACTTTGGGGTTGAGGGACCGGACAACAGGGATCGTTCACCAGGGCTATGCGCTGAAGGTAACGGTGATCCGCAAACTCGTTGAGTCATCTCCGTGGCTGGCGACAAATCATGCATTCTTTTCCCGAAAGACCCTGCAATCGTTCTCAATCTTCATTGAACTTAGACTCGAAAGAGCAGCTGGATAGATGCCTTCAGTTCACATTCCTCTTCCGTTTCGAATGCCGTGACTACGGGCTATGTAAGATAACTTGCTCCATAGCGGAGCGAGACCAGATTCTCGGAATATCGATGATATTGTTTCTTTTTGAATATGCTTTTGCTTCCTCATGATCTTTACTCCGCTTTCGTCAGGACAGTTTGACATGATTCGAAGGTAATTTTTGAGGAGAAGAGTCCTCTTTTTTTGAAGCCTTTGGGTTCCTAAACAACTACTCATAATTTCCCTCTGAGATGGTCTTCTGATCGGAAACCAAAAACTTCTGCGAATGCTATGCGTTAAAACATTGAATTCTCTCTGAATACCAAGCTCGCTAGGAGGTGCAATAACTAATTTTCAGTCCCAGCATACTTCACAACACGGTCCGGATATAAGAGTATATTCTCTCCATGTGAAACAACCACCGGGGGGCAATTTCTTGTCTCAGTTACCTGTGTATTTGGAAAATGTGAACGCTAACGCTAATTTGCCAACGTTGTCCTATCTGGCCTCGAACTTTCTACTTTTTTCTCCTCCAGACTCCCAAAATCATAACTAGTGCTCTCAATGAGTTTCAAACTTTTCCTTGGGAGCTGAAAAACAAACTATGGAAGATCCAGCTCCAAAATCAAGCCCTTGAGCATCCAATATCCATTGGTAGTCATTTACTGCTGTTGGAGACCCGCGACAACTTCTAAAGAAGCGTGACGAGGGTCCGCAACAAATGAACAGATTATATGCTTGACTACAAGAGGAGGAATATCTCACCATACCAACAGCTTGCAGCACGCATAGAGTCTCGCTTCTTGGCACTCAAGCAAGTAAAGGAGCTGAGAACGAGAAATACCCCTCGAGGTAGATCAAGTTCCCACCCTCTCCATCCAACTTAAGCTTAATCCCCATAACATGAAAAATAACTCATATTTGCATCTCCAGGGATCGTGGTAGATATTACTTGGTAGGTTCGTGTTTTGGGGGTCACCTACAGGTTTAAATGCTACATTGACGCGATCGACTATGCGATCGCCATCGAGCAAGGAAAAGGAGGGGAAACTAGGCAGCGAGTATTTCTCGGACAAAATGGAGATATATAGTAATCTTTTCTCGGACATCGAGGACGAGAAGGAAGAGAAATCTGCAGGGTCAGGCAAATAAGAGGCGAGAAGATTAACGTATCACTCACAAATGCCAGAATGAGTGCATTGGCATAAGAATCAAGAATAATGGACATGAGACGATTAGCTATATTATGAACCATTGTTCTAGAATTTCCTGGTACAATAAACTGGCTTTTACAAAATGGAAGAGGGATTGATGACGGAAGAGCGGGGTTCAAGAAGCGGCCGTAGGGACATTGTCACGATTGCTTCGTGCTGACTCACAACTCTTCAAAAGTAACTGTAGTTGGAACACTTGGGCGTGGTGACCTACCATCAAAGATACCTCGATAAATTGAAATATTCTACGACTACAAGAGTGTGGCCACGAGTTTCTTTACCCGAAATCCATTGAACCATGCTACTCACTCCAGCAGAATCCTCGCTTATCGAAGCTGCAAATGCAGTGATCGATGCTGTTCCTAGAGGCACAGTGGAGCGAAGAATAACAGATCACACCGTTGGATGTGCAATTCTCTGCTCTGACGGCCGGATCTTTACCGGGATCAACCTCTTCCACTTTTCAGGAGGCCCTTGTGCTGAGAACGTGGCTTTTGCAAATGCTGCAGTAAGTCAGAACCCATACTCAATACCAAACCAAATAGTACTGATTGAAGCTAGGCGGCGGGTGTAGCATCTGCTCTAACGCCAGGAATCGGAGATGGAGCAAAAATGACCCACGTCGTGGCCGTGGCAAATGACCAGCGGGGAGTCATCAACCCGTGTGGGCGGTGTCGACAAATCATGTTCGACCAGTACCCCGATCTAAAGGTGATCATTAGAGATGGAGAGAGACTGAGGACCGCGACTGTGGATGAATTGCTGCCTTTTGCCTACATTTCGGGGTTTAGAACGAAGGCTTAGCTCACCTTGAAAGCGGAAAATAATAATCCGCTCTTGAGTCTAAGCAATATATATGCCTTTCTCCTTCAAATCTTCTTTACTAGAATTTTTGACTTTACAGGAGAATCGCTACTATCCCACGTGCGGTACCACTGAGCCTGCATACTGATTCTGCATATGAAATCAGTCAAGAATTGTGAGATTAGGATCAGAGACCACCTTATATAACAGTGTCAGTTGGAGTGATGTAACACTCGCAAATGATTATGAGAGTCATCCGCTAGAGTATGACACTTTTTTAAACTTGCACAGGAGCTCTTTGAACATAGGAGCTACATTTGGAAGTGGAAGAGCTAGCTAGCCCAGACCTGCTTCAAGCGTCTTCCTCCCCAAAATCATCTTCCTGGGTGCTTGCATCGTCTTCATCGTCCTCCTCGCGAATGAAAGGGACAAATCTGAAATCAACGAAGCTAACGCCACCTCCCTCTACCTCAACCATAAATTGCAAGCTCAAAACACCCTGCTTATCACCCCTGACGCTGACCTTGCTCGCCAACCTCATCGCTTCAGCGGCTGCCTTGATCATTTCAAACTTATAGCTCTGAGTCCACTTTTCACCAACAGTAAAGGTCTCCAACAACTCTCTTCCTTTCGCGAATTCAACACTAGCACTGCCGAGGGGTCCAGCAGCGGAGAGGCTTAAGTAAGGTGCGCCAGGATGGGCTGTAATGTCCAGGCGGCTGGGCGATGTTGACGAAAGTTCGGAGACGGCATCGAAAAGCCAACGTGCCTGCATAATAATCTTCACTTTTATAGCATCTCGTTGGAAAGGGATCTCCTCTGCACCTTCTGGTTCGTAGGTATTGAGGTTGCAGGTGGTCGTCACCCCAGATTCTTCAAGGATTATACTGAAAGGTGACCCAATGCCAGCGTAAGACAACCGACACACTCCAGCCATGCCAAGAGCTTGATTGCTGAATGCATTTGGACGGCCTGGGCGAATGTTGCTCCCGTACGCATCGTTATCAGGCTTCGAGAATCGAGTAGTGGTAATGTCTGCGGCACCAAAAATTTGAAGGGTCTCGAGAAGGGCTGCGAGAGATATTGAGAAATGGGGAAGGTCGGGTGTGCCAGTCTCAGGCTCATCCTCAGAAGGATCCAGTTCTGGGAGAGAGCAGTTGAAGGTAGTGAAAAGTGCTTTGTCCAGAAAGACAATTCCTGAAGATATTACTATGAGAGCCGGAGCTACTCTCTTCGATAAACATACCTTGCATCACTCTTGACTCTTCTACCGCAAACCGAAGTCCTTCATTGCTGATCTGAACCTGAGCCTTTGGTGCAAAACGTATGCAGTTAAGAAGTTGAAATAGCTGTCTGGCGGAACTCGATACAGCTTTGAAAATTGGCGCACCATGATCCTCCTCGACGACGGAAGACATTATAGAGATGGGTACTCAAGGGTGGTCGAAAGGAAAGATGGTCTCCTACAGGAGGTAAAATCACTTGGTCTTGCGCTTGTTCGGATGTGGTATTGAAGGATTCTTCCAAATGAGGGAAACTCTGAACGCCTTGCTTTTATATGCTCCAACTAGTGTACAAATGCGATGGAAAGAAATTCGTTGGGTATCGAATCTTATACATAAACGCCGACTGCACAGATCATGTAAATTGCACCGAACCTGCGGCATGTCAGTAAAAGTCAAAGGTGAGCAAAAAGTCGGCCGTACGCAATTGCTAATGAAGCAGGCAATCCAATCGCGCCAATGTTGATAATGGACCGGTCTGTTGCGCAAGTCAGCTATGGTCATATCAATATTGTTAGAAAGAACGTACTGAGGCCGAAAAGGCCACTGAGTAGAAGTCCAACTGTTAACAAAGTGAAGCCCAGCAAGAACTGGCTGCCTTTTCCGACGGTTGGTACGAAAGCGTCGCCAACGGCACTCTCCCAAACTTGGTGCAATGATGACTCCATAAGCTTCAAATTGGTCGGAATAGATGCGTCGAGGATTTGAAGAGCGTCTTGGAGAGGTATCGGGGTGTGTGATTGCGAGTTAGCGGAGACGCGAATTGGCCTCGCTGGCCTCTCTTGATCGGGTTCTCAAGATGGCATAGCGTCGGTAGCTCTTTCTCCCGACATTTCTGGCTGCGGCTGACGTCGCCTCAAGCGCCCCTTCTTTACCCCATCTTTCAACATCACTCACAACCCTCCTGAACAACGATGCAACTTAGCAACAGGGTAGGCACGACTCGGGCCTGCGCTACCTCTAGATACTAGCTGGTAAGTCTCTAAACGCTCATTATGCCAACTCCCTATCATTATATGCCGCATTCCTCGTGCAGTGTCAGCTAACATGGCCACCCCCAATCTAGAATTTGCTGGTAGAAGAACCCGTGCCCGTCAAAATAAACCCGAGGCCCCATCCAGTCAGTCGGGTGAGGGAATACTAGGAGAGAACAGCTTTGCACGGAGCAGTGGCACCGCCCCGCAAGCATCCCGCACACCGAGGAGAATGGGTCCAATTAAAGAGAGTGGTGTGTCGCAATGCGCCTCAATAGTAGCTCATCTTGCTAATTCACACTCAGCTTCCAAACGGAAGGCGACGGAAGAGCCAAGCACTCCCTCTGACAGCAAAAGAATCAAGAAGAGCAGCGATTCCCCAGAACCAACGCCAAAGATAAGCAAGGCTCCCGCAATCCCTTTTCCGGAGAAGCCTGCTGTCATCGAAGAACGAAATGGCGAGATCGAATTCCGCGTGGTTAACAACGACAATCAACGAGAGAGTCTCATTATTCTTACGGGACTGAAATGTATTTTTCAGAAGCAGCTTCCCAAGATGCCCAAGGACTACATTGCCCGCTTGGTCTACGATCGCACACATTTGTCAATGGCAATTGTCAAAAAACCTCTGGAGGTCGTTGGAGGAATTACATACCGGCCTTTCAAAGGTCGCAAGTTCGCTGAGATCGTCTTTTGCGCCATTTCCTCGGACCAACAAGTCAAAGGCTACGGAGCACATCTCATGTCCCACTTGAAAGACTATGTTAAGGCCACTTCCGACGTCATGCACTTCCTTACCTATGCCGACAACTATGCTATTGGATATTTCAAGAAACAAGGCTTCACTAAGGATATTACTCTCGAGAAACCGGTCTGGATGGGCTATATCAAGGATTACGAAGGTGGCACAATCATGCAATGTTCCATGCTCCCACGAGTAAGATACCTGGAGATGGGTCGTATGTTACTCAAGCAGAAGGAGGCCGTGCATGCAAAGATTCGAGCATTCAGCAAAAGCCACCAAGTGCATCAACCACCCAAGGAATGGAAGAACGGCATTTGCAAGATCGATCCTATGTCTATCCCAGCTATTCGAGCTTCTGGCTGGTCTCGTGATATGGATGAGTTGGCTCGACAGCCTAGACATGGTCCCAACTACAACCAACTGTTGCACCTCTTGAACGATATGCAAAATCACGCATCCTCCTGGCCATTCTTAACACCCGTCAACAAGGATGATGTTGCGGACTACTACGAAGTGATCAAGGAGCCTATGGATCTGTCCACCATGGAGGTCAAACTAGAAGCCGATAATTATGCTACGCCTGAAGACTTCATCCGTGATGCGAAATTGATCTTTGACAACTGCAGAAAATACAACAACGACACGACGGCGTATGCCAAGTGTGCGAACAAGCTGGAGAAGTATATGTGGGCGCAGATCAAGACTATCCCTGAATGGTCGCACTTGGAACCGTAGATGGGCGGTAGAAGTGGAGGATAGTGACTTTTCGAGCGTTCGGTGTTAAGTGGGAACGGTATGTAGCCCTGAGGTTTTATGGCTGGATGGCAATCACATGGCGTTATAGGGTCCGCCTGGCATGGCATTTAGTAACAGACGTTTCACCGTCTGATTGGAAAAATCCTATTTTAGAATGTGGCTTATCTATAATTCAATGTGAAATGGCGGAGTTCCACTTGAGTCCATCAGGCACAACGCACCAGCACGTGACACAGGCCCCTGAGCCATTGCCGAGTTGCTCGCTTAAAAAGGAGATGAAATGCCCGCGGGGCCCGCCTTCCAGGCCTGCCAATATCCCGCTAATACTACCTTTCCTACAAAACTTTACAGGTTTGCTCGGGGCCACATGGTATAAATATGGGTGTGGACTTCGTCCAGCTCGCTTTCTCCGATCTTATCACTTAGCGTTCATGGTCCTGGGGAACAACACGAGGTTATTTAATGAGCAAACCAATGGACAACCCCTTTCTCGGGACGATTCCTGTAGTAATGAGTGCAATGATGTGCTCTGAGTTAGAAATGGAGATAAGGCTCATCTTTGTCAATCACTTTTTCTAAATTTGGTGACGTTAGGTAGACTCGATTGAGGGGACTCTCGTATCGTTAATTTTTGTGAGATGGATTTGGCATGATTAGCGTAAATCGAGTGCAGCAAAACGTAGATCCACATCATTTTGAATGCATCAGGTAGATCTTAGGAGGGGCCTTTAGTATGAAGTTTTTGCAATCTTCAATCGTTCATTATGATACTTCTTCATCTCAGTTGCCATGAATTCGTCTGGCCGAGAGAATCTCTTGAGCTCTGGTGAATAGCAAGTCCACAATAAGTGCAACTAAATCAGAACCTCATTATACATGGGATACCCCCTCAGTAAAAAGCGAAAGTTACTGGAAGTCACCGGCTGGGAGCTCCTTCCACAAGATCCTTGCCGCTAGTCACGCGACTTCGTGTTCTAGCGCGATTTAAATCTCCAACTACATCGTTGAACCTTCTTTCTGAATCCCTCTTCTACACCTCGACATCATCAATCCGTTGAGGGCTAGCCTCGACCACGGATGCTGAAGTTGAGCATACGACAAGATGTCGACCTTTGGGGGAGTAATGGTCGAGTTTCCCGACGTGCGAGGTCTGCCGTTATCCACCTATGCAATGGACAATGCTGACGCGGATCACAGTTGATTTCTTCCGACCGGTCCCAGGATTTCGCCCCCCACTTGCGTGCTTCTTGAGCCATGTCCACAGCGACCATCTGGCTGGCCTTGAGTCGCTTAAGTCTCCTTTGTAAGGCTGCTTTGCTATCCATTCTGCACGTGTTAATCACGTGGACAGTCTATACTGCTCTTCCGCCACGAAAGAGCTTCTTCTTCGACTCGAGCGATATCCGCATAGACTGAATTTCGAGCTCGGCATCCTTGAGGCCCGCAAGCAAACCTATAAGCACCTTCAGAAGCTCCTCAAGCCGATCCCTTTGCAAACGCCAACTCGGATCGAGTTGCAACCTGGCCAGGATATCCAAGTCACTTTATTTGATGCGAATCATTGCACAGGAGCAGTGATGTTCTGTAGGTAAATATTAATCTGTCTTTATTTCAAGATCTGACGATTTCAGTGTTTGAGGGTGATGGCAAGGCAGTGTTGTACACCGGTGACATCAGATCAGAGCCTTGGTTTGTCAACTCATTGACACGGAATCCATTCTTGATCGAGTACACGAGTGGCTTGAAGACCTTAGACTGCATTTATCTAGACACTAGTAATACGTCACCTATCGAGTTCCCCACCAAGGCCGACGGCATCAAGGAGCTTTTGAAGAAAGTCTCCAAATATCCTCCAGATACAGTCTTCCATTTCACAGCTTGGACATTCGGATATGAGGAGGTATGGATGGCTCTATCTAGAGCACTCAAGTCTCCGGTATGTCTCCTTTGTGCGATCATAACACCACACTGACAGTGAAATAGATCCACGTCGACCGATATAAGCTCCGACTCTACCAGTCTCTTCGAGGGGACTCCGATAAGAAGGACAAAACATCCGTTGCTTTTCTTGTCCATGAGTATCCTGCTTTGACAGGCTATGTCTGTGGAAACACGCCTCAAGAGGGGTGCCTTACGGGGGACCAGACTGTTCGGTTGCATAGCTGTGAGAAGGGAATGCACTGCCCTACCGTAAATGACAAAACGGTCTGGATTAAGCCTATCATCGCCAGAACAAAACACGGAGAAATGGCTGAGGTCGGTGTTGGAGGTGGCGGAGGCGATCTGGCCCAGCGCCCGGAGCTGGAACTTGACAACGACTTTATCATTGATCAGCTTCTTAGCCTGTAAGTATCGTGAGTTGATATGAATGCGCAAAGGCTAAATCTGCTGTAGGTTTGCAGATACTGAACAGTCAGTATTAAGAGATATAAAAAACTTGCTTCTTGCAGGTTCTAGGTCGACGATCCGAGCAGTCTCTCTAGACGACATGGGACTTGACCGACAAGAGGATGACCTGTCCCTGTCAGAACTAAAGAAGCATATCTTGCGATCATTGACCCAAAAGAGAAGTGCTAGCGACACCGAAAGCAAGGAACAAGAGCAGGGCCTCCCTCGCATAATCACTTTTCCATACTCTCGTCATTCTTCTTACGCTGAGCTTTGCGACCTAGTTAGAGTGTTTCGCCCAAAGGATGTATATGCCTGCACAGTGAACCCAAGTACTTGGCACGAAGGTTTGTTCCCGTCGTCCTACCTCTATCCCAGGCCCGATTGCTGATGCATGCTGAGCAGGGGTCAGTATCCAAAATCTTTTCGGTAAACAATGCTCTGCTTCTCTCTTCCGTCACGACCTCGAAATGCGAATGATCGTTGCTGAGAGGTCATCGGACCTGGAGGACCAACAGACTCGCACAACCGTCAGTGCACAATCATCCCCCAACGTGAGCCCTGTTTTGCATCACAGAAGCAGAGCCCCGACCGCTGCAAGACCAATTTCCGGAATCATTGTTCAGAGAAACTCACAGGGCTTCTTAAGACCATTTGATGCTTCCGGAAATGAGATACCGGTATCGCACTCCATCACACGAAAGGCCACGCCACCACAGGATATATCGGCTGTCTCCCCAGGTTCAGAATCACAAAGTCTGCGCCGCAAGGCCATCTTAGATGGTCTTGTGGATAGGGAGGTGAAGCGTGTACGCCTGCAGTCAGACGACCCTAATTCATCGCCCCTCGGTTCTCGGAGTGCTTCCAATGGTTCTCTAAGCAGCCAGTCCCTTACCACTGGGCGTGACAAGGCCACAATTCAGAACACTGTATCGCACGCTGCGTACAATGGTGGCTCTCTTACGGGCAAACAGGCTGCTTCCAATACGTCAACTATGTCTACTACCAAAAATCCCGTCAAAGATATCTCCTTAGATGACATATCTGAAGCAGCTATCCGCAACAACATTATAAATATCAGAAAAGTTCTACCCACGTCAACGATAATTGGTGCGAGGAACGCTCTTATCCAAACTAACTACCAATGGGAGGACGCTGTGACGCTTCTCTGCAGCGGAGAACTACCAGTCGTTGGTTTAGCGAACGAGAACGAAGCCCGTCCTACTCTCTACACGGAGCAGCAAGACGGGAGCTTTGATGGACACGGTTGCCAGACTGACCAAAATGCAAATGCACCCGAATCCTTACAGGAATTGGCATCGCCACTGATTAGCTATACCCCCGGCTCGGAAGTAAACGGCTACCGGAGTGATCAGGAAGTCCCTGATGACCAAAACTCAGAAAATTTGGTCACTCTCGATGATGTGCAACCTGAATTCTTTGATATGGATGACAATCCGGTCGAGGTGGGTGCTTACACATTCTTCGATTACGACGATCAGGTTCTTCGTTGCTATTCATGCGGCCATGAAGTTTGGTCACCTGAGGGCTTCTGTACTGGCATGGAAAAGGGCTGTTGTAGAGAAGGGCGAAGCGGAGATCCGTATTTTGAGGTTCTGGACCCTGAGGCCGGTCCCCGCCCAGCGATTGCAAAGGACGAGTTTTCTGAAGAGACTCTCGACGATCATCTCCGAAGAACTGTGGTTGGTAACTATCTCGATGATGATTCATCGGCATATGATTCGCAAGACGCGGCAGACGCACACTTCAACGAGGCCTATGACGAGCAAGATAGCTTCATTGATGATGAATCTCAAGAAGGCTCAGATGCCAACCATGATGACTCGTCCTCTGATGGAGAGACGGACTGGAAGGAACAATATGACCGACTTCGAGAAACACATGCATTTCTTCTGGACGATTACGAAAATTTGGCCGATAGATACAATGATATGGAGAGAGACTTCTTTGGCTCGGACTTTGACAGCGGATCAGATATGGAGGAAAGAGGTGAAAGTGGGGTGCTAGTTGTGGGTGTCAGTGTGCCTGATCCAGTAGTGACTGAACTTGTCCTATCCCAGGCAGAAGAACCGTCCCAGGACTCGGAGCTCGCTGGTGACAGACTTCGAGATCGAGCTGAAGCTTTTGAGGTGGGAAGCAATGCTGATGGATGGCATAACATCACTATGGTCTCAACACAGGACAATCATACTTATCCAGAGATCGAGCTTTAGAGAGAGGTTCATCCGGTGTTCGGGTGCACGTGGGCAGGAGTGGCATCTTTGCTGTAGACATGGTAAATTTGCATTCAAGGTGGAGTTATTGATACCCATGGGATTTGCTTTGGCTTTGGAGTTGCATTTAGCTTATCATGACAAATGATTCATTAGCTTACCATCGTCCCTCAGACGAACAATAAACAAAGATATACTCAGATGCGCTGGCATGCGTTCGTACCAGGAACTTTGCATTGTGGTAGGCATCGATATATTAACCTTCTTCTTCGGCGAAAACAGCAGCCAATCACTAAGAAGTGGCCGCAGGTGGCGGGCAGGGAGTGCTGGGCTTTGACAGGCTGGTGTCACTGCTGCAAGGAACGTCGCGAATCGTCTCCGATTGCGTGCTGTAGGAAGCCGTCCGCGGGTCTCCAGCCCAGCGCTGGCCCAGGAACGATTGGCGAGGATTTGGACGGTTAGTGCAGGAGGGGTGATGGATGAAGAAGAGGCTGCAGGCCCATGCCTCTTATTGGTACATAGCAGGTCGATGGATTGGCTCCGATTGAAGCCCTTCAGGATTTCCTCGCCCAAGTCAGCTGGAGTGCGGATGGGAAACTGGGAAGGGAGGGGGGGGGGCCTTGGGGCTTTCAAGCGGAGCACTGGAAGAGACAGCGCTGAGAGGACGCATCCGTGGGTCAGCAGTCACGACGTGTCATAACAAGAGTTGTATGCATTGACTCTGCATTTCTCCATGAACGAATACGCTTTCGGTCTGGGCCACTCACTACGTACTTACGGATGTGGCTCTGCTGGAGGCCATGGGAATACCATGCGTGTGAGATGATGACGGGTAACTCGTAAAGTTGCTGACTCTGCATCGGTATAAAACACAAGTGCAACTCAGTCGATGTTCTGTTCGCTGCAGCAATTCGGTGTCCATTTCCTTCCTTCCCTCCTTCCTTCCTCCCTTCCTCCACTCCTTCTATCGCGCCTTCTCGAAGTCGATCAATCTCGCGCGTGGATTCAACGTTAAGCATTTCCTGGAGAGACGGGGGACCGGGTTGAGTGGCCTAGAATACAGTACTGTACTGTAGCGACTGCCTCTGCCTCTGCCACAGCTCATTTGCTGGGCCCACCAGATCCAACACTCAGGGCTCCTCTCCAAGGGCCTCAAGGGAGCTTCTACTGTAGTCTGTACCTAGGGAAAGAACGGACGGCAGCCGGGAGGGAGCTTAGTTGAGATTCCGAGACAGAAACAGCACGGAGCACGGAGCACGGAGCGCGGAGCAAGAAACTTCCAAGCAGCAAGGGAGCGGCCGAGCATTTATTTTGTACTGTAAGGTTAGAGTAACAATTGATCCAGCCCAGAACTCACCTCACCTCACCTCACCTCACCTCACCAGCTCACCGACAGACCAGCAACAGGACAGACCAGCCCACCACCAGACCACCTCGCAAATCTGCTCTGCGGCAAGAAAAGGGCGACCCCAGGCCAGATTGGATCCGCAAATCACACGTCCCAGGTCGGCCCGCTAGTTCTGGAGCTTTGGTGATGGCTTGACCACTGGCGATATCCAGACGCCAAATCGCATCCATTCACGACCACGAACCACGACCACGGCCTTCACCGCAACCGCTTCCCTTTCCACCTTCATCCCACGTCCTCTACCCAGACCTCAACTCACTCCTTCACCTCCTTCCGTCCTCGCCACCAAGAAATCCTCTCTCCTTCCTGCCGCGCCGCGCATTAAAGGACCAGAACCCCCCGCCTCTGGCTGCCACCCAACATTCCTCGACTCGCGGACATTCCAGGACGGCAGACTTTGAGTTGCTTGGAATTCCGTGCAATCCCTCCCGCGCAGAGGAATTGTGCCTTCGCATGGTTGTGAATCACACTTCACACGGTCAGTGGATACCAATTCACTGCTACGGGGAGGCGACTGCCAGCGAATTCGAATTCACCAGAAGGAGTCGAGGTGTCCACCTCTAACTCGCACTTTCTACGTCACATAGCTCCACGACATACAGAGACGACTACTGGCGCCACGAAAATTGCTTCGCACCCACGACATCCTTTCTCCAAGATGAAACCCCCAGCAATTGACCAGCTCGTTTACGAGTGCATGTTCCCCAAGCCCAAAGCCACCGACCCGCAAAGTTTCCAGGCGCTCCTCCAACGCCAGCTCGTTCCAGAAGTCCGTCTTGAGACCCAAGCATTCTATGGACACCTCTCTTCACAAGAAGCCAAGTATCCCGGTCTGGACTACTCGTATCAACCGCATCGTGTTCGCCTCTCGCGCTATCAGTGGCATCGGCGACTCTTCCGCGCGTTCGACAACCTGGGCCTCACGAAGTCAGAAATCGCGAGCTTGACAAAGTGGGAGGGTACACGTTGGGCAAAAGAGAGGTTCGAGCGGGAGCAGGGAATTGTTATTCGGGATACCACCAGCGTGAGCCTATACTTTTTCAATTCATGTGTTTTGCGAGAGGAAAGAGCTTAGGACATATCTCGGGATCTGTCATGGCCTTTTTATTCCTGTGTCTTAGCACGCTTCCTTCAATTTTTTCTTTACTTCAACGTACTAATCAGCTGGGCAGGATGGCATCGGACCCTGGGTTCCCCCTGAGATGCGCGTCACATTAGCCCCACAAGCTCAACGGGCTGATGTGGAAGAGATGGAGGATATCCAGGAGGCTGCGGAGACTGAGGAAAACGAGAACGAAATGGATGAGGATGGTGATGAGTCGGACGTAGAACTCCAGAGTGTGGGCATCGAGCTGAATGAGCGACTGCGAGCTGCTGTTGCCCAACGTGAAGCAGGCAATTCGGCGACTGTTATGGATGAGGAATGGGAGCAATGGTTAAAGGACGCTGTTGAGGCTGGTGGTCTACCATTTCTCTCCTCGACCCTCTCACCAAACGCCCACATCCCTGGTACGAGACCTGCCATAGACAGTCCAGCCATGCACCCCAGACTCTTGAACGCAGCGAGACTGGGCCAATGGCAACAAATTCCCGAAGCTCTCCACAACCTCGTTCGTCAGAACATGGAGGCTAACAATCGACGTCTGGAAGATGCTGTGGTAACCCCGACGACACCAGCAGCTACTTCACCCACCTCATCTACCCCATTGAGCAGCACCGGCTCACCCTGGCTCTCAAGACCTAGTCTCAGTCCTCGTGCCCGAGCCACAAGCTCTACTGGGAGAGTCGATGCCCGAATGATATCAAGACTCGACAATCAGTTTTCGCGGCGTCCCATGCCAGCAAGCACCACCACCCCAAGTCAAAGTGTCAGGCTGAGCGTAACAAGAAGTACCCAACAGGGTAGCAGTTCTTAATCCCTTTCTCACTAGATTCGAGAAAATTTGAATGTTTACGCACGAAAGGAAGAACTGGCTGGGCCATTGACGACTGCTTATTGTTGTTTGTATACACCGGCGTTATTTTAGCAAGGCGTTCCAACGGGCTTTGCGTTCCAGCGATACAACATCGCGATCATCGATGATTTCCTTTCATCCAATTCGGTGCTTTAAATGATTAAAGTCATGTTATTTGCGAAAAGGGGGCTTCATACTTGCATTGGAAGTAGTGGCTGTGGATAGGGGCAGAATGGGCGTTGATTGACGGTACATATGGGCATGCAGGGCAGAAAGAGTTTGGGGCTTGCGGTTGCTAGACAGGGTTTCGCATGGCAAGGGGAAGGAAAGAAAGGAAATGGGATGGATGAAGCATCGGAGTAGAGTATGGATTTAATGGGTGTTATACCGTTCTTCGAGACGACAGACGGACAGCATGGGGCTTAGCCTTACCATTTCTATGCTTTGCTTGCATGGGGTCGATGCGTTAAGCTTGATCGCAAATATAGTATCGAGCATGATATGTGGAATGAGACGATGAATTACAGCATTCTTCTGCTCTGCTACATGCCTAATGGTGTGTATGCTTTAGGCTCTTGACTCTGGTAGTGAGAAGTCTGGATGTTATGCCACTTATGGGCATAGGATTGTAAGATTACTTTATTTAAGAGGTAGGTCGGCATTAGAGAGTCGCGCCCAACTATTTATGTCTCTATCACAGAGTAGGGATATGATTTTGCTTTTACAGGTTTCATTACTACTATCTCGACAAATTTCGATTACTATACAAGTTACTCGTCCTCTCAACCAATGAATGCAACGTTTTGCAAATACTACTTCCAATCCTCTTACGTAAATCATACAATACAGATATCAACCCCGTCCCTGTTTTTGGGGGGGGGAAGGCAAGGTGATGAATTAGACACAAGCTTTCTTCCCCACGCGGTCCTGCGGCTCGTCTTCCTCTGCCTTGCGCTTCCCATTGAAAGTAGGTTCAAGGGTCTCAGCAAGTCCCAGATCCTTCTCTGGAGGGACCGTAGCAGGTTCCTGTATGGAGTTCGCTCCAGCAGCAACTATCGTCAATTTATCTACACCGACAGGGCTGTTAGCGAATGCCGATGAAGAGATGATTACGATCGTATCTTTCCCGGGCTCCTTTTGCTCACCACCATTGCAGATTCGCTTCTCGGCGCGGTCACCGAAATGATCCTCCTCTATCTTAGGCTTTCCAGTGAAAAACCTAGAAGCCTCGAATGACTTCGGAGTTTTGACCACAATGAATTTTCCCCCACCCATATTCTTCATCTGTCCATCGGTTCCATACACCTGTACTTCGTCGTCATCATCGTCTTCGTCTTCTCCGCACTCATCTACGGCCGAGGTCTCCAGTATCTTAGCGGAAGCTCTATGGAGGGTCTTCATCAAAAGTTCTCGTAAACTAACAACTGTGCCGGTCACTTCGTCTAGAACAAGGCGTAAAGATCCTTCGGCCTAGACGTTGTCAGTAATGTTTCGTCATTGCCTTGAAAAGCCGCCACAAACCTTTGCAGTCTCCTCACTGAGCAGAAGATCCAGATCCGTGTCTTTGTAGAGCGAGTGGGTGTTTTCTGGGACGCCCGAAGGCTTTTCCGAGACATCATTTGCCAGCATAGTACTCGGTGATGGCAACGTAGCAAGGATACGCAAACCTTCCGGGCAGACCATGAAGGTGGAAGCCTTGCATGGCGCAAATTGCATTGCACGCAACGACCATGCTCGTAAGAATCGGGTTGCCTTTTGTATTTGCTCGTTTGAAGTGCCCGGAAGTCGCTTCACGACAAGGTCAAGCTCACGCCCACAAGACTTGCTACTTCCCTTAGGTTCTTGCAAAGTAAATGTGCACCCAAGTTTCTGCTCTACCTTCTCCCTAGAACTGTCGACGACGAATGAGAAGGCTAAGTTCTTGAGAGCCGCACGAGAGCAACGCACATTTTCGTTATACTTGTCCTGAATAACAAGGACGGCGTCAAATTTCTGGTCTGTGCTGTCCGTTGCACCATGAGCATCAAGAACATTTTCGATTGATGATGTGCCATTCCCATGGTCAGATTTAGTAGGAGAAACCTTATTGTGGGCCCGGATTGGTGTTGTCGCCGCTTGCTTAAAGCTGGCAGTGTTTTGAATCTCATTCCAGTAGAATGAGGGCTGGACCACTCCAAACCCAAGGTTTCGTTGAACCCAGCCCTTGAGAAACAAATGTCCTCCCGAAAAAGCAGTGGTGTCTCCAAGAGTATATGGCTCAACCCAGAGCAGAAGATCACCATTCCAATGCCGCCTACAACGGATGTGGCACTTCAGACCATCGTTGATGGAAGTAATAGACGCCGCATTCTCCGCCTGTAAGCAATGGTACGTCTGCGCAACTGTATCACTGTTATAACAAATCGCCACGTCCATATTCTGCATTACAAGAACACCATTTGGAAGCATTGGATTATTCTTCCTTGTCTCCATCAAAGCTGCCAATACGCTCGCTGGGGGAGGGAAGTCTTCAGACCCGTGAGTTGGAGATGACCCCGTAAAGGAAGATTGAGCCTTGATCTCTTGTGGTGGGCAGCTGACCATAGGCAACCCTTGGTTTTGGGAAGGCTGCAAATAAGACTTTGCGGAGAGAGTTGGTACATCGATTTTCTGACCTTGGAAGCACGGAGACTGCGCAGAGGCCTGAAGTGAAGCAGTTCTCCTCGGATGAGATGATGGCCAGGATTCGATTGTATGGGATGGGACATCACTCGAAGACAGTTGTGGAGGTGGTGCCATTGCAATGGGACGCAGATCAGGAGGGTCTTTCTGCGCGGCAAGTGGACCAAGCAGCTGACGTTGTGGTTGTGTAGACACAGGAGCGACACGTGTACCAGGCGCCATCGCTTCTTTACGGGCAGCTGTGGAGCGGTGAGGTGATAGAATTACCGTTGCAGATTCTACCGTTCCAACAACAGTTGGGTTCGATGGGGCTTTGAACGCAGCAGTTGAAGGCGTCGTAGCTTGAGCGTTGGGCTGAGCTGTAGTTTTGCTTTCCTCCGCCTTGTTAGTTGATGACTTCTGACTCTCCGCGAAGATTTGTGTCTGGTTGGAGAATGGCCCGCCTTGGGCGTTTGCTCTGCAGTCTCTGCGGTGGTCCTGGAGAGGCCATCCGACTGGGAATGATTCTCTGACTGCTGGTGGTCAGTATTCAGTTCATTGAGGGACAAAAAGTCAACTTACAGAATTTGCGCCAAGTAAGGCGATCCGCTAGAAAGTTCCGGGCATAGCAGGTACAAAGTGGATATATGGCTATAGCATCATGCCTTGTCGCGTTGAGGTATTGGAAGAACTCCTTTCTAATGCCCCTCTTGATCGCCATCCGCTCCATGGCTTTCTCTTGAGGGATATAAGAGAACACATAGTCCTTTGGGACAATAGACCTGTTGCCCCCTGAATTATGGTTCAATCCGGGCTCTTGGCATGGGAAAGGGTCATCTTTGACTGTACAAGGTCAGTACGGTACTTAAATTGGTATTGAGAACATACAAAGGTGGCCCCAGGTAGTAGCTTCAACAAACCATTGCTGCCATTCTTTACTTTGCTTTGAATGGCTTTTCACAAGTTTTTGCTTCTCCTTATAAACAGCCTGGAGCTTCTCGTCTGTGACCTTCCCAGCTAGAGCTCGAGCCCTAATTAGCTGGGACGGTTGCAGATTGTCCTGAGCTTCGTTGGTGGAACTACTCGCCGCTAGCAGCGGGGTCTTCGTAGGCAAACCGGAAGGACCGGTGGGAGCCGGTTTGGGGGCAGGGCTGTCCTTTGTCAGTCTGCCAAAGGCCGGTGACGACTTCAATATACGCCACAACTTCGAGCTCTCTATCAAAGAAAAACGGGTGGTTTCCGTGTCTCGAATTGTGGGTTTGAGCTTGGGTTCGGCTCCAATGAATCCTTCTTCCGGAACTGCGCAGAACAATCGGTCAGTTGCTGAAATCAGATATGTTCAAAGCCACATACAAAATTGCTTCCAGATCAAGCACTCATGTTTCCACATCAACCAGCAGGCGCTTGCTGTTGGTCTATCATCCTTGGCCTTCTGGCCGTTCCGGTAGTAAGCACTGCAAAAAGCGTCTGGAGATACGCCCGCAGCAAGAGCCTTCTCCACTATGTAGCCTAGAAGGGTGTGATAAGATGTAGGTTTGTCGACGGCATATCGACTAACACCATGATCTTCCTTCCTGTCCTTAGACGCTAGTCTACAAGAATGCATATCGCGGCTTTCACTATCACTTCCTAGAGCCGGCCTGTACGAATCTATTGGACCCACCGGCCGCTTTGCTGACCCATTGTAGTAGTCTGCCTTGCGGCTATCAATATTCTCCTTTCGGTCATCCCCTTGATACTTGTCATGCACCCAATCCATGTTCATGGCCATCTTGTCCATCGGTCGGTAGCTGCCAGAGTGTTTGTTCTTGCCCATCTCAGACAATCTACTATCAGAATTGGTGGCGGTGCCAGGGAACGGCTCGTTGGGAACTGGACACGACCCTTGTAAGCCGCCGAACACCATTGGTACACCATTGGTGCATCGAACTCACAATAATGCTCCCAAACTCTGTATCAATTGGTTAGAAGAGTACTGTTACAATGGAAATCCAGGGTGGGGTCGGGGAACTCACAAGTATTCAGCGCGCCCAAGTCTCCAAGCTGGACGCGTTCCAGGGTGGTCTTGAACGATAGAGTCAAACGTCTGATCAAACACAGCGTTCAACTCCTCAAGTGTAATATTTCTCTCTTTTGCCTTGAGAGTTATTGCTTCCTGTTGAGAATTGTAAGCGTTTTCGTCCATAGAGGACACTTTTAAAGGTGACGGTGAAGCACCGCCCACAAGAGACTGCAATATTGTTAGCACCTCTGCAGCCATGGAGGAAGGAGATTTTTGGCCTTTGAATGTACGAAAGAGGGACCAAGTCAAGAGAGAGCGGGGGGGCCGGGAGGTTCTGGGCGAGCGGCGAATGAAGTGGGAAGATATCTCAGAAACAAACCTAGGAAACCTCCGGAGACACCCACAGGCAGAAAGAGAGGCACTGTGGATGGAGCACTTACGCAATGAGTTGGCGATCCGGCAAGAGATAAGTGCCCTCTGAGCATAAGACCTAGTAGCAAAGGCCGAGGTTGCTTCGTGAAGTGGTGTTGTTTACTTGGAAAGTGCGAAGCGAAGCGAAAGCAGGCGAAGTAGGTGCGAATTGACACAAGAAACACAAATCCTGAGAATTGAAGAGCTTAGCTTGTCGAACACACCCTGGCTTCGAACACACACTTAAGCATTTCATCTATGTCGGATGAGTGAATAAATGGCGAAGGCAAATAGAAGGCTTTATTCTGGGCCACACACTAGAATCACAGAAAAATGGTGCAGGCGTTAGAATCAAAACAACCGAAAAGCAGGATAATCTGCGCGCTTTCACTTCAATAAAGAGGCTGGGCACTTCACGTAACGGAAGGATAAAGATTGGTTTCAGGCCGCAATCATCTCGTTGCATATTTATCATCTAATTTACACTTGTATCTGCAGATGACCTTGCAGGGACCTCGACGCGGACGATGAGTATTCAGATCTATGGAACGGCATGGGACTTTGCAATCCAATACAGCAATGCTGTTTCTCCATGAGTTGTTTCTCGAAGAAATCTCTTTCACGAGCTCATATGAAAGGAGGTCGCATCAAAGGAGGCTCAGGGGCTAGAAATCCGGCTCACCGCCTGCGATATATCTCGGTATTCAGGTCATTATAACGTCTAATCTTCTTCTGCCTCATCGTCCCAACTCTCCTTTTCCTTCCGGACAAAATCGGCCATATCTTCTGGCTTGAAAATGGAGCTCCCTGGATCCTTGTTCCTGCGGACCTGGTTTGCATCTTTGTCCAGCACCCCGCCGATAGTGTCAATCCATTTTCTCCTTCTCTCCATGACTGTCTTCGTCAAGTCACCGATACCAGGTCTCGCCATGCCAGTGTTCGTGCCACCAACAAAATGACTGCCTCCACCAGCTCCACCAGGTCTCTTAGTCTTCTTGCTTTTGCCCAAGGTGCGTGTACGCTTTAGGTATGCAGTCTGGACCTGGCCATCAAGATCTTCCAAAATCGTGCTGTATTCTTGATGAGCCATTCGCTCGTTAACAAGATCCTGTAGTCTAGCTTTGCGAGCACCGTTCTTGATAGAGGTCTCCTTGAGCTTGCCCTGAAGATAGCGCAAGCGAGCCGCGATTTCATCGTCGTAGTGAGCATCATAGTCAGGCTCGGTGTCGGGGGGCAGAAACCCGATGTGACGAAGCTCTTGCTTGATACGCTCATCAACTTGAGCATGATCGAGCATTGGGTGGGTGGCCTTTTTCCACGATTCCGAGTTTGATTCTGGCATAAAAGTTGCTGGTGGGATAGGAGCGGGAGCATCACTCAAGGATAGAGATGGGTCACCGAGATCACCATTCGCTTCACCGTTGATGTTAGCTTCACCATTGGTAAGGCCATTGGTAGTCGGTCTCTCCTCTGCGGGCGGAGCCCTGTGTTCTGGTCTCATTGTTGCCAGGAGCCTGGAAAGAATTGGCCCGGCAGAAATTTGGTCCGTCTCCGCCATGTTGTCGGTCAATGTCCCAACGTCGCCACGAGCTTGATTTGCAGGGAGCTTATCGCGGGCTTGCTGGGGCGTTTCGACTGACAAGGCGCCATCCTCCTCAGCCCAAACCTCCGTGTAGTGCTTCTTGCCACGGCGAGGGATAACGAATGGTGTAACGCGATCACCTCTTTCCCGAAGAAAGGCAAGATCTTCCTCGGTGAAAGGACGGAAATATGGTTCGAGGTAAGTTGCAAACGTGTTCGCTTGTACTTGGTTGCTAGGTTTGGCGTTACTAAAATCCTTGTCGGGAGGCGTGCCGGGTATTAGGTCTTCCAGGTCCTCCTTCGGGAAATACGACACTGAATAAATCTCCTTCTTCTTTGACCGGGGTAAGTCTTTCGTGGTCCTATAGCCGGGAACTTCGTAGACTGTGGAATCCGGAAAAGTAGAAGGATCGTCGCCGAATATCTGAAGGTGCGGAACTGCAGGCGCAGAGGGTGGTTGGTGTTCATCCATGCTGGAATCAGAGTCCTCTGCTGCATCCTTTTCGTCAATATCCATACCCGTAGCAGCAGGTGTTGCAACTGCCACTGGGACTGGCGATAGTGAGGAGCTAGCAGAATCGTTGTCGCGCGAAGGAGACACTTTCCGTGCTGATTTATCTCGTGCTGGGGACGTGGGTTCTGTGGTGCCTCGTTAGCCTTTGAGAACTATCGGTGACGGGCATAATTGCGTGGAAGAATAGTCAGTAGGTCCAAATCTTCTCACCTATTCTGCTCCCATCTTGCGGAGCCAGGGTATGTGCTCCATGTGTCAACGGTCTCTCCTCTCTTGTCGAACTCAGCTCCTTTCTCTTCTTCACTTTGTTTGCCTTGTTTCGGCCACGCTCTTCCTCTTCCGCTGCATCCCTCACCTTGCGCTCCTCATCTCTTCTCTCGGTTTCAATCTCCTCAAGTCTCTCCTTTCTGGTTTGTGCTAACATCCGCATGCCTTTGTCGCATACAGCGCCACGGATCTCCACCACGTCGACCAGCCGCTTGAGTCGTTCCAAAAGAGCCTCCAAGTCCTTGGAACTGGGTATGGCACTGCTATAATGCTCAGTAATGTCATCTGCTGTTCGAAATTGCGTAATAGGTAGGTCAAGGTATGCGGTATAGCCGGCTTCGCCCTGCGCGCCTGTGTTGACCAGACTCGGAGTTGTGTTGCGACTGCGAGATTGACGAACATCGCGGCCCTTCTTGCCTGTACCCTTCTGGCTCTTTTGACTTGGAAGAGGTGGCATCGTGCCTTGTGAGGGATGAAGAGACGTGGGCCAAAGCTTGAGGTTGGATAGCGATTCGTGATATTGAGAGGTCGGATTCGGCGCTACGTTGATCCGCGGACCACCTTTTGCGAGCCGAATCAAACGCCACGGCTTCAATGGCGGCCCCCAGCCCCAGCTTCAAGGTCACAAGAACAAGCTTCATAAAAGCCCAGAACCTCCCTGGATTTTGTACTTTCAGAGAGACTGATCCTTTGAATTTCTTGGAGATTCAATATGAAAAGGATAATTCCTTTCCGGGATACAAGTCCCAGCTTCGACTTCGAATAACAAGTGCGGCGTCTTCTGTCTGCGGCCATGTCAAATTCGAAAGCTTAACATTTCACAACCAGGAGCAATATTCCAATAGCTGGAGTATTTGGTACATTTCAGACTCTGTAAGGTTACCTTAGTATATGAATAGAGAGCGTGCCAGTGCCAGTTCTCCAACCCCATTGTTCAACGGCCTCCTCCCGGCGCCACTGTTTTCATTCATTTTCTTGATCTTATCAGATGCGATGTCCCAGGGCCGATATCTGACTCCGAGGGGAGTGCCCGCGATAGACGAGTATTGCCCTCCCTAGAAAATCGCACGGCTTTAATCATTGATCGACTCTTATTTGTTTTTTGTGTACGGTAGCAGGAGCAGGTACGGAGTACTTGTTACAGTCTCATATCGCATCAAATCTGCAACAGGGATGAGGATCCCCTTCCTCAAGCTCGCTTCAGAACAGCAGAAGCCAAACCATTTCCAGATACCCGAACGCATTTACCCGCTCGTGAAGCTCCACAAGACACGGGAAATCCCAGATAGTCCTAGCTCGCTTAGTAAGCGATCGCAGACCGCCCACCCGCCGAGAGATCTTTCAGACAAGCCTTTGCCAAGCCTTCCCCCATCCACGATTATCTCTTGGCATTGCTTCTCTCCCATCCATCTCCAGCCCTCACCTCCAGCGCTGTTCGAGAGGTCAAAACTCTCCCAACACCCCGCCCCGTCACATATGTTCATCCACGGCCTGGTGTGCGCGACGGGGCTGTTGCCAGGTGCACGACCGTACGGCGCACCGCCGGTCGCTCCTTAGGATGTGTACGTCGACTTCATCCCATTCCATATCCTCTCTGGTCGTCGTCGCTCTTGGCGCCCAGCTGTGTGCATTCTTGGCCCGCACCAAAGCGCTCCTGTCGAGGCGTACATATATACTGACTTGGCCTCTCTGCAGCGGTGACTGAGATCAATACTTTCGTGTATGCTCTAGTTCCCCTTACGATCCGACCTTGCCGTACCCTATCCTCTGTCGAAACCCCCCGCCGCCCGACCTCTCTCCGACACAGCCATGGCCATCCATCAAATATATACTGATAATTTCATAGTCTAGTCGTCCAGAATCAAGAATGGAGTAATACCGCCCCGAATACTCAGAATGCCGTGGTCGACCGATTGAGTGTATGTGCTTTTCCCCGCCGTGCATCGGTTCCCGAGACTGATTTGGTCTTCAAAGGCAAACATTTCCTTCGCGCAACACCTCAACGATAACCTGCAGACGCTTTCTCCACGCAATACTGGCCAAGACGGGAAAATCGATGGCTTTCTCTATGTCCCGGACCTCCTCAGGACCGATCAATGCTACAATATCTCCCGGGACTACATGTCTGCCAATGTTACTCGGCAAGCGAACCTCCCCCCAACAGTACGTACTCTCCAGAATGCCAAAGGCACAGTTTCCTAGACCGGCCTACCCGGGTCTCTTCTCTGGTGCAGAGCAGATGCTACCTCAATCTCTAGCAACATAAGACCATGCTAACTCGAAAGTTTAGGACTTCACTTTGGTGGGTCTCGTGCCTTGGATCAACGTCAACTGCACTCTCGAATTCATAACCGCTGCGCGTCTGGATCCTTGCCGGGCTTTGATCTTTTATATCCCGGACAATAACACTACCCAGCCTCCTCCCCCAAGCTCTGAAGTATGGAACCTTAACGATGGTGGCGCATGGAAGTCCACGTTCCAATACCCTGTATATGCCATTCCTGGCTCGGTGGGGAATCGACTGATGCACGAGTTGGCTTTATACTCTGGAAATATGACAGATGTACCTTTCGGCCATGAAATATCTGAGTTACCCAATGTCGATCCAAGGGACTACGTTCGATTGTACACCGATCTCGTCACCACGAATTCTTCTACCCATCCTAGCTTCTGGGTTTTCTTGGTGGTCGTTCTGGTAATAGCCGTTCTCACCATCGGATTCATTTCTGCTTCAATGCATCTGATTCAACGCGCCAGGCGAAATTCGTTGCAACGACGCGTGGCCAGCGGAGAGATCAACCTTGAAGCCCTGGGGATTAAACGCCTCACTGTCCCTCAACAGTTCATTGACCAGCTGCCGCTGTTCATTTACACATCAGAGGAGTTGTCCCCACCGGCATCTCCGCAACAGCATAAGATGCCAACCGAAGCCATCAACCAACTTCCCGGCTTTCAGGAAGTATCGTCCACTGTTCCTCTATGGACCCATCACACAAACGGTGGTTTAGACATGTCCATGGATAATCCAGCATCACAAATCATCATAGTGGACGACAGCACGTCGAATCCTGATTCTTCCATGGTTCATAAATTCTTGCCATGCGCGCAACCTACTTGCGCCATCTGTCTTGACAATTTCGAGCCTGGGATAACAGAAATCCGCGAGCTTCCTTGTGGCCATATTTTCCACCCCGACTGCATCGATATTTTCCTGAGTAACAACAGTTCGCTCTGTCCTCTATGTAAGAAGACTGCCTTGCCCATCGGATACTGCCCCACGAGGGTAACCAATGCGATGGTTAGTGCGGAGCGGAATCTTAGAAAGATACGATCGACGATTATGCTCGATGAAGAGGAGCAAGACGCAGAAACTGGCCGTGCCAGATCTCGGGTTCACAATTGGCGCTCCATCGTGAAGAGAAATATCCTCAACCCAACGTCACCGTCTGCTGCAGTCTCTTACGCGGGGCCGCTTCAACCACAGCCAGTCTTCATGACGAATGCCATGCCACCGCATTCCCGGGTCGAAGGCGACACAACCGAAAATTCGGAGGCAGCTCGACTAGAACTGGTAGAACAAAGGATCCGAGATTTGGCTGCATCACAAGTGCCAATTCGAGATCCAGACGTAATCCAAGAGCGTGAACGGCCACAATGGAAGAAGACACTATTAACGGTTTTCCCTGGCTTCTCTTGATATTTGATGATATGTTTTTGCATTTAGCGTAGCATTGGGAAAGGATCTGGAGTTTAATATACCACTGGTTGGGCAGGAACATTTGTGGAGTTGCAGTTGCAATTGGCATGGACGGCGTTCAACGGTGGAAGTGAAAGCACATGCTGCGTTCGTGATAGAAGATGGCACTACGAGTATGGCGGCCTGTCTGGTTTGAGTTACAAGAGTACAGAACATGAATGCAGGCCGTGACAAGACGCCTTCCTGTACACTACACATATTTGTGACCCAAAATTACCCCACTTCAAGGACAACGGAGAGAGTGCCTGGCCTGGTTGGTTGTAGGCGCTCAGCGCAGCCTTATCTCGGCCCTTGCTTATCGCGGGGGCAATGTAAGATGGGCGAGAGGCGAGAGGCGAGAGGCGAGATGGCGGGGTTACAGTAAGTAACCTTAGGTATGCTCCGAGAACGCCCAAATTAAGCCTGGGCCGGGCTAAGCTCAACCTCAGATCAACTCAGATTAATTGAGCGCTGGGTTGCAAGTGCAAAGCAAAGCTCTCTCACAGCAACGAGCAGTTGCTAATTGCCCACCCAACATGCATCTCGTACCCAAAGAAGTCTGTCTGTCCTTAACCTGAAATCACCAGCTGAAGTGTGTCGCTAAATCTGCCGAACAGCTCGATAAGCTAGTCATCTCCCAGCTCGGCCTTCTCGCCCAGAGACGACTTGCTCGCGGCGTAAAACTCAACCACTCTGAAGCTTGCGTATACTGCCTCGATTTGTGGAAGGGATTCACGTTCTAATCACTTTAATAGGCTCTAATCGCAAACAATCTCCAAGAAGTATCATTGCCCTTGCCCATTCTACACGCAATAAGTTAGTGACAATCACAGCTCATTCGCGATGGAAATCACACCGTTGCAGACCTCATGTCCATCGGGGCTACTATGCTCGGCCGCCGCCATGTCCTTCCCTCGGTCTCTTCGACCCTTACAGAGATAATGGTTGAAGGCACCTTTCCCACCGGAACGTACCTTGTTACGGTACATCACCCGATCAGCAGCGATGACGGCGACCTCGCAAAAGCCTTATATGGCAGCTTCTTGCCCATTCCCGCCAAAGAAGTCTTCCCCCTACCACAGAAGGAGGAATACGAGCCAACGAAGCAGCCAGGAGCCGTGGTTACAGTGAAGGGAAAGATAGTGCTGAATGAAGGTAGGAAGAGGATCAAGTTGAAGGTTACAAGCAAGGGGGACAGGCCAATCCAGGTATGATTATTTTCCGACAAGAAAAAAAAAGCTAATCATTCCAGATTGGTTCTCATTACCATTTCATCGAAACCAATCCCCAGTTGGAATTCGACCGTATCAAGGCATATGGTTACCGTTTGGATATTGCGGCTGGAACTTCTGTTCGTTTCGAGCCTGGAGACACCAAGACAGTCACTCTAGTTGCGATCGGTGGACATAAATTCATTCGTGGTGGAAACCATCTTGCCACTGGGAGAGTCGACCTGTCTCGTGCGGACGAAATACTAGCCAAGCTTCAGCAAGCAGGCTTCGCACATACTCAGGACCCACACGGCGATGCTGCTCGTATCGATTTGTTTGAGATGGACAGGGCAGCCTATGCTACAATGTTTGGTCCGACTGTAGGAGACACTGTCAGGTTGGGTTTCACTGATCTCTGGATCAAGGTGGAGAAGGACTTGACTTCGTATGGAGACGAGTGCAAGTTTGGTGGCGGGAAAACTCTTCGAGAAGGTATGGGTCAAGCTACCGGCGTATCCGATGAGGTTTCCTTGGATCTGGCAATTGTGAATGCGCTGATTGTCGACTGGAGTGGTATATACAAAGCAGATATTGGTGTTAAAAATGGTCTCATTGTTGGGATTGGAAAAGCTGGCAATCCCGATGTCATGGAGGGAGTCTCTCCCAATATGATAGTTGGGTCCTGCACAGATGTGATTGCTGGAGAGGGCAAGATCATCACTGCAGGCGGATTCGATACCCACATTCATTTTATCTGCCCGCAACAAGTGTATGAGGCCATTTCATCCGGTATCACAACTATGCTAGGAGGTGGCACTGGCCCAAGGTACAATCTTTCTTCCTAGCAAAATCCCGTGCTAATATTTGACAGTGCTGGAACAAGTGCTACAACTTGCACGCCCGGCAAGAACTACATGCGTGAAATGCTTCAAGCTTGTGATACCTTACCAGTCAACTTGGGAATCACGGGGAAAGGGAACGACAGTGATCCTCTGGCTCTTCGTGAGCAAGTTATTGCCGGTGCTTGTGGCCTAAAGCTCCACGAGGATTGGGGAACGACTCCATCGGCCATTGATTCCTGCCTCACAGTCTGTGATGAGCTAGACGTACAGTGTCTCATTCACACTGATACTCTCAACGAATCAGGTTTCGTTGAGTCGACAATTGCTGCATTCAAAGACCGAGCAATCCACACATATCACACAGAAGGAGCTGGTGGCGGCCATGCGCCTGATATTATCAGTGTAGTTGAGCATGCAAATGTCCTTCCATCTTCGACAAATCCAACAAGACCATATACCAGGAACACCCTTGATGAGCATCTCGACATGCTCATGGTCTGTCACCATCTGTCGAAGAATATCCCCGAGGATGTTGCCTTTGCCGAGTCTCGCATCCGAGCTGAAACAATCGCTGCCGAAGACGTTCTTCACGACCTCGGGGCCATCAGTATGATGTCATCAGATTCTCAGGCTATGGGCCGTTGCGGAGAAGTGATCCTCAGGACTTGGAACACAGCCCACAAGAACAAAGTCCAGCGCGGACCGTTGAAGGAGGATGAGGGCACAGGGGCTGACAACTTCCGAGTTAAACGATATGTCAGCAAATACACTATCAATCCTGCGATTGCGCAGGGAATGAGCCATGTCATTGGAAGTGTCGAGGTGGGGAAGTTGGCCGATCTCGTAGTCTGGGATCCAGCTTGGTTTGGAACCAAGCCTATGACGGTGATCAAGAGCGGGTTTATCGCTTGGGCGCAGATGGTAGCCGAGTCCTTCCTCCCCCTTTCATGATTCTCGGCTAATATCCTCAATAGGGTGATCCTAATGCTTCCATTCCAACGGTACAACCCATCATCGCCCGCTCAATGTTCGCACCCCTGGTGCCCGCCTCCTCGGTGCTTTTCGTCTCTGAGGTTTCACTCACCTCGGGCACTATTGCTTCTTACGGATTGAAGAAGAAGATCGCAGCGGTCAAGAATTGTCGCAAGATCGGGAAGAAAGACATGAAATTCAATGATGTGATGCCGAAGATGAAAGTTGATCCAGAGAACTATAGGGTGGAAGCTGATGGGGTACATGCTACTTGCGAAGCAGCTACTAGCTTGCCTTTGACACAAGCGGTTTATGTTTACTGATGTGGGAATGGGAAATTGATATGAGGATTTAGGGTCCGAATGGCATTGGAATCTTTGATCTATCTATATCCCTCAGTATCAATCTAAATGTTAAAAAATCAGGTTTGAGCAGTCCTCTACATCTCATGTCCTAAGTGATATAATTGAGGGACCCTTTTTCATGCTCCCAGAGCGCTTTCAAGCCTTCCGAAAAGGCTTGTGCTACGACAAAAATTCCTTTTGAAATTCTCTTCGACTTTGCTTTCCCCAAAAAGAACCAAGAAAAAATTGACCTCTCCACTAAAGTTCTGGCTCTTTCACTAGCGACTTTTAATGGGAAGAAGAACAGGATGTTTGAGAGATTTGTTCGTTTGAGGTCAGCTATTTCACGTGCACCCGGATCTTGCTTCATAAATACCAAACTTGGCTGGTTTGAGACGTACACGTGAACTTCCTTCTCTTGCAGTAAAGACAGGGAAATCCGATATTAAGGCTTGATGAAGTCTAGGGATAGCATGTGATACCCAATTCGTCTCTTAGCACATGGCTTGCATCTAATTTTGCGAGAACCCTTGCCGAGAGGCCCCGGGACCATGCTTTTTAATTCAACTTCCTCGGGGTCCAGACTAGGACTCATCTATCAGGGCTCAAGTCAACAAGGAGAAAACTAGCCTGTATTTTCTCGTGAGATTGAATGCCCACAATTATTGCAGATCTGAGAATAATCAACTCCAGCAAAGCAAAGCTTGGAAAAAAAACTCTCTTCTTTCCTCGAAAGCCGCAAGCTTTGGATCATTACGGCCGCCTTTGAAGACGCCGAACTTGCCGGGTTTGGAATCCCTCCAGGAAATTTCGAGTTACTGGGCCTTCAAGTTTGCCGGCCCAGGGTCAATCTTCGCCATCTGTTCATGACACCGTATCATCCAATCATTCTGTTCTCCCACATAGCTGACTGGAATTCGACCCTTTACAACGCCTTGGCTCAGCAGCCTACATGTGTAGGATACACAGTAGCGATAATTGATCAGCATGCGATGCCTCTCTTGTTACCTTCCCCAACAATTCGACCATTCTCGCAGCAAACATCACTCCCGACGCCCAGATTCTCCTCGATGTCGATACTTGGGTGATGGACGTTCCCGTCGTCTTGAATAACCTTTCCAAACCCTCCACGACTAAAAAGCTTAGTCCAAACCTCGGATTGGATGTGCAAGACTGCTATCGTTCGGCACTCGCTGCGTGAAGCTACTGCCGCTACAGCAACACTCTAAGATTCCTGCTTTATTGAAGGAATCAACCTGGACGGCTCATCCTGGGATGATGTGATGCAGAAGGGTCTGGATAAACATTTTTTGATGTTTCAAACATCAGCGATTTGGCCCCACCTGACGAGCGGGAAGCGAGAATTGGTGCTGTGCAGGAAGTGAGCACAATACCTTCACTAATCTGCCTCAAATAATCGATGTTCTCGCTCTTAGCGGAAGCTTACCTCCGGAAGTGACAGAGTTGCCGGGGACAGTTGACGAAGCGCGAGCTCTAGCTATTATAACCACATGATTTATAGCCTTTTTTGACTTCGTGATGAGAGGCAAGAGAAGTGCATTATTAGACAAGCCAAACGAGGCTTTTCCCGGAAGTAACTTCCACAAGCCGCCTGAATGAGAACGAATTGGGGATCTTCGTGACCATTGGTTGCGGAAATTGGCTGCTGAGAACTGTCTTCAAGATGTGCATAGGTCTTTTCATGTAAGCGTAGCTAATCTCCAAATGCAATATTGGGTATCAAGTTGTAAACATGCAAGAAATAACCTCAGCTTTTCTGCAAAGCTCATCATGGTATGCCTTTCCTCAAAATCGGCTTTCTTTCTCCACAGTGCTGTCAGTCAATCCATCTTTGTTCATCTCGATCGTAGCCAATGACATCTAAATCCACATTGAGTGTTCTCAGCATCATAGCCATCGTGAACTCCTAAATTACCGTCAGTATATGTTTCCCGGAACTCGATGGAGATGACATACGTCTTCTTGTCCAGGAAGCTCTCCAGTATCACCAACTCCCTTAACACGCTGAGATTTCTCATTCTCAGTCTCCGGCTCAATATCATACTCAGCATAAACATCCCTCTTCTCCACATCTTTCCCTTCGCCATCTCCATCATCCGAGTCGTTGTTGGTCGATGGTTCTTCTTCAGCCCAGCTGTTCTGAAATTCTTGCTGCTTTTTCTGCAACTCCTTCCAAGCCCTTGGACCGCCCATCCTGTAATCTTATTAGTTGTGTGCCCCTAATCAGATGGAAGAGATGACCCACTTGTTGACCCTATCCCTGACTTTCCCAAACAGTTCCTCTGCCGCTTGCTGACTAGCAGCCTTCCATTTCTCAATCAGGACCAGCAGCTCTCCATCAATCTCTGCGTCCGGATTATTCTTCGCACTATCGGCTTCAATATTCCTTGCCTGCTCGGCACTGTCCAATTCTTCCTTGACTTCGCGCAATTGCTTTTCCAGTTCTCTTTGTGCGCGTAGCAGTGGTGCTATATCAGGATCGGCATTGAGCGCAGCAGCTTGGCCAGGTGATGAGAAGGTCTTCTTTGCGTGAGGGGAACGATTAGGTGTTGCGACCGTGGTCGACGGAGCTGGGAGGCTGGGAGTCTTTGAGACGCTGGAGAGAATAGAGTTCGTGTTCTTAGGGACGAGGGGAACATTGCTCTGAGCTGCTGTAGAGATGCTGCCGTCGGATGCTGAATTCTTGACTGGAGACTTGAAGGGCGTCTTGAAGGGTGAGCGGAAGGGTTTGGAAAGGGTCTGGGACGCCGCATCGATTCTTCGCCTTTTGGCAGCTGGGGTAGACATCTTGTGATTCTGTTAGTGCTGCTGATGTCAGTCATGTATCAAACGGGGGTTAGCATTGGCGTTGTCGATGTTGGATAGCTAGGAACTTCCAGCTTTCGCTTCGGGAGATACAAGTGGCTTCGTTGAAGCGGAAACAGCTCCGGCCGCATAGAAGCCCTCTCTACTGAAAAGGGCAAGCATCACTCTAGAGAAGATCTTTTATGGAGTCGATTTATTTTACACGTTCAATACATTTCATTTTTGAATTCTCAATGTCCTACCCCCCCAGCGACCCATTGAGCAAATTCAGGGTCTCCTGGTTGGGGAAACAATCCCCTATCGTCCTGCTGTAATTGTTGCCCGTCTTGCGCTGCTTGGTCTGCTTGCTGTCCTCTGGCAGCTTCCTCGCCCCTCCTATGTGCTAACTGATGCTGCTGCCTATAATATATGAGGGCAACCAAGGCCGCGGCCAATCCAACGATGATGATGCTTTCCAAGATCCCGTCGTCAATAATGTCTTCGTAGAGACCGTCAACATCGCCCCCAGGCATGGGATCATTTTCTGGGAGATAGTTATCATCATAATCATTATCCCCGTAGTAGAGATGATCATCTCGGAGGAAGTTGCTGATCCATTCCGACATCGACCACTGCTTCTTCGGTGCTGATGAAAGTCAGTATGACAACAATCACGCTAGATGGAAACTTCACCTGGTTCATCCTGAATGGAGTTAATCCTCCCATGAGTGAGTGTATTCCAAGCACTTCTAAGCCTTAACTTCAACAGGCTCAAGGTTACAGGTAGATAGGCCTCCTCGTTCGTTTCGAGGGCCAAATCGTAATATCTCTTGGCAAGGTGGAAATCCTGAGTGAGACCCACACCATTCTCGTGCATCCAAGCCAGATTGTATAGAGCCTGAGCACTCTGATGATATTCGCAAGCAGCTGTATAGCATGAAGCAGCCTTGTCCAAATCCATCTGTGTACCGATCCCCTCCAGATAGTAGTCACCCATCTTGACTAAAGAGTCAATATTTGCTTGCTTGGCCGATCTCGTCCAGTATATTAGAGCGAGGGCAGCGTTTTGAAGTAGTTCTGGGCGGGGATGAGAGAGGGTCCGCCACGAAGGTAGAGCCAGTCTTGATTTTTGTTTGTCGAGCATGTATGCGACATTGGCCTGGCCTTTCTCGTAGCCTTGCTCAGCAGCGAACATGTAATCAATTAGAGCAAGCTCGTTATCACCCTCCTCGTATGCCTCATTGGCTTCGGCGAAGGATGAAAGAAGAGGCTCGGCCTTTTCAGCGACGTTTTTGTAGTACGCTGCAGCGAGTCCGCAGCTTCTATCCCCTCCAAACCCTTGATCGATGAGTTCCGCTAGGAAGTAGAAGGCTTCGATATGGCTATATCTTGCTGCTAGTTCAAAATAACGATTCGCAACGCTTATGTCACTGGCCGCCCCTTGATCCAAGTAGAGAGCACCCAAGGCGACCTGGGCAGGCGAGTAGTCCTGGTCAGCAGCAGCTTTGAGGTACTCCATTGCCTTTATCGTATTTTTCGGGATACCCAGGCCTTCTAGGTTCATAAGTCCCAACCCGTACTGAGAGCCAGCATCGCCACTCTTGATACCTCGCTCAAACCAAGTCCTGGCCTTGTCAAAATTTTGTTCCACACCCTCCCCTCTCATGAACATTCGTCCAAGATAACCAGCAGCTTTGGTGGCCACCTTCTCCAATCCTGCTTTGTCGCTCTCAATGATACGTCCATCTCTCTGCCAGTAGAGTTTTGCAACCTTCATAAAGTACCATTTTGCACTTTTCATATTTCGGGCAAGTCCTCTTTGACCATCGTAGTGAATCCTTCCTAAGCTAAAGGTAGCTTTAAAATCGCCCTTCCTTGACATCAGGTCTAAGTACTCCAGAACATCATCCAGTGCTGCGTGGGCATCGGAATTTGGGCTGGCCTTGTTTGCGTTTTGTCCCGAGCTGGAGTAACTAGCACCTTCGCCGTACACACCTCCGTCGTCATCCGCAAGTCGGTACGAGTCAGATACCCACGCCATACCTCCTGGAGGACCTGCTCGAAACCACTCAATTGCTCTGTCGGCAACCCTCTTGTAATGCTTAACCGCAATATCACAATTTCGGGCTACCCCAATACCCGTGTGATATCGAAACGCAACCGTCATCTCAGATCTCGTATTGCCACCTTCGGCTGCAAAAGTATGATATAGCAATGCTTTTGCTTGATCGCGTTCCACAGCTCCTCCAATTCCTGTCGCGTACATGAATCCAACCATGTGCTGCGCCGAGCTATTCCCATCCATCGAGGCCAGTTGATGGTACCTCCTAAAAGCCTCCGAATAATTCTTTGGATGTGTGTAATTACCGTAGAAGTTCAACTCGGCCAGAAGAAAGATGGCATCAGGATTGTTGATCTGTGCAGCTTCCTCCAAAAGTCGCACGGCTTCAGTTACCGGTCCTGGCAACTGTTTATGTTCCTTTACCCCAATTCCTGATGTCTCCTCCAATGGCCCTTGAAAGTATAAACGTGGAAGGAGCGCCAATACATAGTGCCCCGCTGTCCCCAAAATGCCCAAAGGCTTTCGAGAGGGGCGAGGATTCAGACGTTCATATCGGCGAAGGAAGAAAAGGGCTTTGTCCACTTGCTCAGCACCTTTCAAACGTCAGTATCTCGCTGCAAACAGAGCTTCCAATCCCTACCCTCTACCCTTCTCCGGCGGTCTTCTTGTTCTCGAATCGATTGCTGTGCTGGGGTGGATTGCGCCGCTATCGATGGCTTTGGACTACCTTCCGCACCGAAAGTGGCATCTGTATCATCTTGAACATTCGCATACGAGATAGCAAGCAGAATCTGCAAGGCGTCTTATCATAACCGCCATTAGCTATCAATGGTCAGAACGAGGCATGGTGGACATACATATCAGGAACGACAGCCGTTTGCCCCAGGACTTCATATTGTAAACGTCGCACAACAGCAATTACTTCGTCCGAGAAGGTGTCGGGATTAACCTAGTCATCGCCTCATGGGTTCAAAGCCCGTCATATGGAATTCGACGCAGTGGCGGAGAGGTTTCTGAAAGTTGTCAACAAGATGCTGATTTCCAAGCTGTCCTTTCGATAGGCAGGGGGCACAGGCGAGCCCGAGCGTTGCAAGCGGGGCCGCATGCCGCATGCTGCATTTCTACAAGTCACCTCAATGTTGCTTTTTGAACAGGAATTACAGTATCACTAATTCCAAGGACGAAATATTAGGAGAATCTCGAGCAATACATTCAATTACTGCTGCACGATCGAAAAACATAAGAATTTGTATCTTCAACCCGGTCTCCAAATTTGACAAGGGCCGAGTGCTTAGCGAGCCTGTTTAACTTCACTCCCCTCGCCAGGCTTTGATCTGCCCATCTTCTCCACAAGTCAACACAATTTGGTGCTGAATTCCATTAGCTGCGATTCTGAAGGAATGGGATTCTACGCTTACAGAATCTAAGAAACAGAAAGACCGCACAATTTCTCCGCCATGCGCGCCTTGCAAAGTTACTCTGGAGTCTGTTGCAAATGACCAGGGTGGAGTGTTCTTGAGTTGGATCAGATCAAAACTCTCTCGGCTTCAGCACAATTAACATAGGTTCTCAGTTTCAGCTTGATGAGACATACCTGTGAGTGCCAACACCGATGACAGATCCACCAATAGGTCTTCTGATAATATTCGCGACATATTCCCCTCCCAACTTCTCTCTCATATCTCCAAAATGCACTGGTGGAGGTTCCTCAACCCCTTCTTCTAGATTTGTGACGAGTTCATACATTGAGAATTTCTCATCATGAGACAGAGCAAAGATATCAACATCACTGAGGAAATTGGAGTGGTGAATTGAAGCACCATGGTTGATGGTTTGATGCAGCGCTTCTTCTTCGTCTGCAATGGTAGTATTGTAAATATTGACCAGGCCATCGGTTGAGCCGGAGAGCAGAACTTGGGGCCGGGAAGGGTGAAATTGAAGCTGAGAGACATTAGCAGCGCTCGGGCAGAGGGAGACATGCTTACTTCAGTGACATCGTCACTGTGGCTCTCAATATATTGTACAACCGAGTCACCTAAATTTCGTGTGTCCCTTTCGAGAAAGTTAACAACGTGGTTGATATCAGGAGAAGGTGACTGACCATATCAGAACGGAAGCTTGATGGTTGGTCAACTCTGTTCCAGCTGCAATAGCATACGGATGTGAGCATGCCAAGGACAGCACTGGAGCATTTTGTTCTACAAGGAGGTCAGAAGACTTCATTCGTTCGATTCCATAGCCGCGACCATGGTAAACAAGAGGTATTTGTATTCCACTTCGCAAATGACGGGCGAAATGCTGGGAAGCAGAACCACGAAGACAGAAAACGGACAAGACATAAAGAATCCGGTAAATCCAAGTTGAAATGTACGGCTGCAAAAGCACAACTCAAGGAAAGATCTAATAATAACCCACCCGTTCTAACCTCGCAGATTCTTGCCCCAGACCTAGGATCTAATAGGCAAACCTTTCCATCTCTGCCCGCTGTACAAACAATCAAAGCATCGGCTTCTGTCGAGCTATTGATAGCTTTCAGGCACGTAACATCTGTATTAACTTGCCGAATCGAGTTCAGTGGTGCTCCGCTCAAAGCAAGGGGATCAAACAGCCGAAGGTTGTCATCGGAAGAAATTGCTGCAAGACCACCTGCTACAGACACAATGTCGTAAATGTAGGTATCTTTCGGCCCAGATATTTGGAATGAGTCCACAGCATTTAGGCTGTACATTTTGGTGAAGGTTAAAGTCTGGATCGGTGTTGAAGATGGGGAAAAATTTTGGTTTGAAGAATTCGGACTTGGGCTCCAATATTTGGCCGGGTTTTCTACCATCATTGTCTATTAATACATTTGCGCAATAAATGTGCCTTTTCCTGGGAATGTACGTTATTCAAGCCTACCGGATTCAGACAAAGCAACAAAGAGTAAATTGGTAGATTTACTTCAGCACATAGGTCACGTGATTTAAAGATAGTCTTCCTCCCTACCCACCCCGAGACTCCGATATCTATTGTCCTTGAATTTTGGCAGCTGCTTCCAGTAATTTGCTCTTTTCAACCGTCTATCAGTTAATGCCCCGCTTTGTTCATGATTCCCATGGCTTGTAACACCAAATATGCAACGCCATACTTCCCAAACCAATCCTCGAGTTCCCATTGTATTTGCTTCAACTATATTTATCATGCTTATTCTTGACCTTTATGAGCAGCAGTGCTTCATGATAATCCCCTTCCCTTCTGGCTTTCTTCAGCCTTCTAACCTCGTCGTCTTCCAGCCTCCTGCCGACAGCTTCCTCAAGTTCTTTCCTACTAATCTTCTGGCTCGCCTTCTCTTCCTTCGATGCTTTGAGTTTAGGCTTGAATCTTGCTTGCATTCGTATTCGGAAGGTAGTATTGAACGTAATACCTTTGGCATCTCCACGGATCTCCGGCAGAGCGTTGGCTTTTGATGATGTCGACGGCTTGATGGTCAAGAATGTCTCTCGCAGAGTCTGTATCTGAAAAGCGCCTGGTGTATCGGCTGTGGGTATTGAGAGAAAAGACTCGAGAGGAGATACTGCTTCTGTATTGGCGGATAACTGTCCAATTTTGTCACAACTTAAATACCTATCAGAGTTGTCAACGATATCCTCAAGTTGGGAGCTTGTTGATGGACTGACTTTCCATGATGACCCTTGAAACTGAACGTCTCTGTCCCAGCCACCTTATTCGCAATCCAGACCTGCCTAACATCGTGGGGCTCCGCGGTGGCAGGGTTGTCCTCGACAATGTTCTCCAATAGGCTTGCAAACACTTTGCCGTTCGTATCGCATGCTACGCAGGTAGGAGGTTCCGAAGGCAGGACAATTACTATAGGTCCTACGACATCTCCTACAGTTTCTGCAGTAACCCAGCTATCATCGTCGACTGAGGGGTCCTCTTTCTCCGTCTTTACCACCTCCTTCGAGGTGGAAACTTCGTCGTCGCCGAATTTCTCAGCAACATCAACGCGCTTCCGTTTCTTCGTCTTCTTGTCGCCTTTAAATACCAATGCTTTAACCATGTTGAATAGTCGATAATTTATTGATTGTGATCTGCGTGTCGACAATCTACTTGGAGGATGTCAAGGCAATGTGAGATATCGGTACTAACTTGAAACGTTTCCATCTGCCGGGCGGTGTGCTAAGCCGAGGGGTAATGTACCCCTCCCTTATCTTTCTTCGGCAGCATCCGATCCTCCTTTAATCCGCATGCAACTTCTGGCATCCAAAGTGAAAGAGAATCTGTAGCATTGCTGCTTTGGAACTTTATAATTACAAGTCACGATGTCATTGACTGCGGTGGCCGTTAGTCTTAAGGATTTAAAGAATGGTCAGCACCATTGTTTCATTTCTAACGATATCTTCTGACCACCTCTCTCCAGGAAGTGTTGAGTTTTCGACACTGGAAGAAGCCTTCGGCCCTAATTCGTTAGGAATAATAATTGTCAAAGATGTCCCTCCCGAGTTCGAACAATTAAGACATCGCTTACTTTCATATTCCTCATATCTTGGAAACCTCCCAGAGTTTCGACTAGGTATTTCCGCTGTCTTTCTTCACGGAATGGTGACTGATATGAGCAGCCAAGATCGAGAATTCTGCAGCGAAGTATTTGACGGGCTGGTCGCGTGGAAAGGAGACACTCAAGAATGGCCAAATCGACACAAATAAAGGCTCATTCTACGCAAATTGTGCTTTCTACGTTGATCCCTCTCTCTCATGCGCCAAACCTACGGCCGAGTTTTCTCCCGAGAACTTCCCAGAGTATTTAAGCCCTAATCTTTGGCCTTCTGATACCACGATACCAGGCTTTAAGGAGACCTTCGAAGATCTCTGCCGGTTGATCATCGACACCGCGGTTCTGGTTGCCCAGGCATGTGATAGGTACGCCGAAAAGGAGATCCCAGGGTACAAATCTGGCTACCTTGAGCATGTGGTCAAGACTTCAACCACTACAAAAGCTCGTTTACTCCATTATTTCCCAGCGGAAGCTGGTGCGGCGCTGTATGAGAAGACCGATGACGACTGGTGTGCGACACATCTGGATCACGGGTAAGCTTTATTCAATCATGAGCTTGGAGGTCTTTTGAGAGCGCCGATGGCCTCGGAGCTTCTGAATGGGCCAAAGCTTCTGATCTTGTACCAGGAAGCCCCTTCACCTGTCTAATTTAAATATCTAGCATATTCTCTAGGGCTAATGTGTGGGCAGCTGTCTCACCGGCCTGACCTCAGCAATGTTCATCAATGAAACTCGCCATATTCCCGCTATACCCATGGGCTACGCGTACAACCCTAGGTATCTTCCCGTTCTGGGAGAACTCGATTCATCACCAGATCCAACAGCGGGCCTGTACATCCAGTCTCGAAGCGGCAAGACTGTTCAAGTCAAGATTCCTCGAGACTGCATTGCTTTCCAGACAGGTGAGGCACTGGAAAGAATTACAAGAGGAAAGTTCAAAGCTGTTCCTCACTTTGTAAAAGGCGTGAGGCCAGGTATTGCTGGTGGAGAGAATGAAGGTGGCCGAATCGCGAGGAACACGCTTGCGGTCTTTACACAGCCAAACTTGGGGGAGCTTGTCGATTCAGAACAGGGTGTTACTTTTGGCGAATTTGCAAGAGGCATTGTGGAGAAGAATACGACAAAGTAATCGCTTCAGATCATGGCGCTACGATCCTCTGCAGTTTACAAGTTATCGCGACATCTGACAATGACCCATTTAAAGTAGCCAAGCAGAGAGTGCGTCATTAAGACATCAAAGCAGCCCGTCCCCCGAGGTCTTGCCATGCTTGCTATTAGTGGCATCATAGACTTGTTCATTTGGTCTCCATAGCAATTTGGTAGGTTCAAGGCTCCTGTCGATTTCCGTAGTGGTTCATCCTGGAATGGTATGAGATATCGAAGAATGATGAAGGAGCGTTGATCTGGTACTCCGTATATGACTTGAATTACCTGGTCTCTAATAATTCCTCAGATACTTGGCAAGACCGATCGAGAATTGGTGCCTGTTTTGATGTTAAGCAGCTTTTGACGATTGACAACAGATGAGCTCGTGTTCTCGTATACCTCGTACGTCAGGGGCGAGCTCATTTGCAAGGATTGATTGCAGGGACTCCCTTGATCCCTGCTACTGCAGGTTTGGTGCTGACTAATCTCCAAAGACAAAGACAACGACATCGCAGGCTTTGCTTCTCTCCTTTTAACATTATCGCGTTCCTAGTACAAATACTATCATAGCTACAGGCCACATGCAAGGACATATGCCTTTTTAGTAGAATTACCATTTAAAATTCTCCCCAGCAATGTTTATGGCTCTTATGTCTTCCCAGCTCTATGTGCATTTTCCAAATTGTCATGCTTAAGCTCGGCTTTCGCTGGGAGTTCATTTGCAGGTCTGAAGAAGTTGCTGCCACAGCAATAATCTTGAGTACCTGGGGACCCTCATGCGAGACCAAAATTCCACTGCTCACGCCTTTGGAGTTTCCCAACGCTGCCTCTGGGTTGTGTCGTTGGAAGGTGTTTCTTCTCGGAACATACTGTATTATACTGTCTCCTTATAGCGAATCTCAGAAGAGCATGTTGTCCAACGAGAATATCAACCGTTTGTCCTCCTTTCAGACGGGCGATGCTGAGGGGGCTCTTTGTTTTCAAACCCCTCGTCCGGTCAGTCTTCCAATACTCCATTCTGTCTACAAACCTGTTCCTGGAGTTTGGGTGCAATCTTATATTCACAATGATCTCATGTAGTTGTGAATTGCCAAGAATAGCCGTGCTAGGGACTCATTATCGATACGCATTAGCTGAAATATAATTCCTTTCCGAGCCTCACAATTAGATCATGTGAGTATACATCAAGGGAGGCCGCTATTACGGCACATGCGCCAACGATCTCTGCTATTTTAGTCTTCCTGTGGTTGCTTGAATTTGACTTCACACCTCAAATATATCTCTGTCCTGCACACGATACCCTGAACACGACAATTTTATTCACGCACCCGCTTGCTATCCAGAGTGCAACGGCGACTAGCAGGATCTGGTTTGTTCCCCGGATCAGCGTTCATTATTGTCCAGACAGCTTACGTATGCTGAAACTCACGGGGTACTATACTAACTTCAGACGCGTTACAAGTAACATGTCGGCACCAGGTTTTACCATGGCTGCAGTGGCTATGATGCAGATCCAACAACGTGCAGCGCTTGAAAAACCGGATACTAATTCTAAACGCCTGAGCTCCCATCAAAGTCCCCCTTCACCAGACGCCTTTCCACGACTCAAACTAGGTCACAGATTCAAATTCAAGCCATTGCGGCGCGTGCTACCCTCTCCATACGGTACAGAATTGCTCATAGCAAAGGGCTTTTACATTGACGAGAATCAGATCATCCAGAAGAATCCAAACTCGAGCTTCGCATCTGTGGCCACTCAACAAAATACCACCGCTTTCAAGGCGAAATCTCTCTCTGCACCACAGGGCGAGGTACACGCTCAGCCCTCTGAAAATCCGCTTTCTGGCTTGTCTTTCACCCTCGATCATCTTGCAACTACTCCAGTCCTTAGCATCAAACGTCCCAACATGGCTTCCACTGGCATTGACTCCACCAAAGACCTCTACACCTTTGCTTCGGAACAGCTTTCTGCAACCGATCTTACCAACATTGCACCCAAAACTAGCTTCGCTTCTACGACTAATATTGCAGCTATGTCCCTCGGGCAAGCTTCTTCCGCTAAGGTCATCGATACGACTTCCACAAGCCCTGCTATTGTAAGTCCCATTCTCGTATTCCTACTCCCAACGTGGATGGGACCAATGTGACGCGTTGTCTGCGCGATTCTTCATAGGGGCATGATTTGGGTACTAGTAACTAACAAGAGCTTCTCAGAACATCGCCCCCCCCCCCCCTCTTAGAGAAAGAGTTACCCCAGGAGCCAAACCTTCGACGCGCCGAGTCTCCAGAGAGGCGTGGCGCTTATGGCGGGTTGATATTCTCATATGTTCTGCGTATAGTTTTACATATACTAACATCAGTTAAGGCACGTTCACTTCTAGTCCGGAGAAGCTCAACGGTGTCATCCTCCGGCCAAACACTCCGATTGCTTCATCTCCGGCCTCCATTGGAAGTAATGAATCCAATTTCGACCTCGCTTCCTCTGTTGACTCTTCTCTTTATGAATCCCCGGAACTTGGGGCTGCGACATCCATTCAGATTCGCAAGGTGTCGGGCACTGACCTTAAGCTCTTCTACAAGTCTGGTCAGCTTGCTCCCGAAGACACTGGTTCTCCTCAGCGGGCTGCCACGCCTAGAAACACAGCACGCCGTTTACCTACCACGGGTCAAGTCAATGACTTCAAGAATAGTAACCCGGTATCCAAGCAACTCGAAAAGAGCAAATTCAGCACCTCCAATGGTCTAAACTCGCGATACGGCTCCTTCGAGCGTATCGAACAACTCACCACTAGTGCAAAGCAGAGTTTGGGGACTGGTGGCGACGTCTTCGGTGTAGATGACTTCACCAGACGCTCGAAGAATTACGGCATTGGTGCCAAGGTTAGATACGCCAATGACGCCCAGAATGTCATCATGGAAGATAAGTCTGGGTAAGTATCTCACTTCCTGCAAGCTTGCATCGTTATTCTAACGAGTTTTTCGAAGCTCCGAGTCAGGAAAGAAGTTGGTTGGCATGTCCACTAATTCTATGACTTCTGACATCTCTAGCACTGGTAGCTCCTCAAAGTCAGTCACGTAAGCGTTGTCTTCGAACAACTTTGACCTATCTCATTGCTGACTCACGTGTTGTAGTTCGGAATGCAAGGCTCAGATACCACACGATGCCTATCCCCCGCGCGTCTCATCTCTTCCGGCGTCGGACAAGGACGTTCTATATCGTCTATCTCGCCCAACAAAAGCCTCTCTGGCGCGCGCGCAAGCCAATACCCAAGCGCCACTAACCAAATCAGGGACCATGGCTTCGGTCAAGAAGTTTTTGACTCGTCCTTCTATGCTCGCAGGTCGTGGTCGTCCTGATGTCTCCCTCGATAAGTCAAGGGGCATCGGAGGTACTGACAAGAAGAGCTCAACTACTGCTAATATCGCTTGCCTCGTCAGCTCTACCAATGCCACGGGCGATGATAACGAGCCACCAACTCTGCCTGCTGCTAGACCTAATGTTGAGAGACACTGCTCTGAAGGTGGGCAACAACATGAAAATTATCAACAGGAATTGCAGCGTGAGTTGGACCGACTTCGCGGAATCGTCGCAATAACCACCAGCCTCCCCAGTGTCTATGCCGATTTCAACCAGCTATCCGCTCAGGCTCAGAGCATTACATCATCCCTTACATTGATGGCAAATCAAGTCGATGATCAAGAGGCAAGAAACCGCTTGTGGAATGTTATCAGAGCTGTAGGTGAGAGTCTTGCTTTGACCAACCCAAATACCAGTGCCATAATTGCATTCTCAGATGCCAATCAGCGCTTGCTCACGACTACTGCATGCCTTGCAGAGTCCGCCACTGCATTCGCAGGTAGAGTTGCTCAGACGAATGCTACACAGTAATGAGTATAAAGCTCTTTTCTGTCCTATATGGGCGTTATACGGGTTACTAGTAGTCAATTTTCTCCCTACTTGGGATGACCGGGCCTTTATGTACTATAAAACTAGATGACTAGATGATGAGACTACGAGATTACGAGATCACGAGAAATGAAAGCAACTGTAAAACATATTCATTTTGTGCGAATTGAATCGCTCGATCTCTGTTGTGCTCAGAACCTGCTGTAGTACGAGGTGAAATCGGGGTTCTCAGTATTTCTGCTTTTTAACAGGGCTGGAAATGATTCTAGCAGCGATTGAAGATCATGAAACGCCGAGCAGCTGCGGCACAGACAGGGTTAGAATATTGCAGTAACAGTTGGTTATTACTAAAACCCTCGAAATGTGCATTAAAGGAATTACTCTGAGAGGTCAGGAAGTACCCACCTGCCTATACCTGCCCGAGAAGTCATGAAAATTGGGCAAGGGATAGCCTTGGGTTATTTATCTTCATTCCTCCTTTATACTTGGCTCAATCTTCTTCCCTATTGAGGACTCTAAACCACGGAATAGATCCTCATTCCGCACCACTTCCACGGCCAGCCTCAACACCCTCGGCTTCTCTTTCATTGGTCAGCATTGCTTCTTCCTTAGTGTGCTCTCGCCGTGAATGGCAGTCCCGGCAGTCCAGGTGTTTGGAGTAGCCACAGGCAAAGTCACACTTCTCTCCGCATTCAGCTTCCCACACTACTTGCATACATAACCGTAACCTCGAGTGAACTTACACCCTCCAAAGCCTTTCAGAACCCTGTTCGTTCGAAAACCAGGGCCTTTAGTCACTCTGCCTCCGAGAGCTGGCACTGCAGTTTTCTCTTTATCCCTGAATAGCAGTGCCACGCCACTCAGATATTCGTATTCTTTATGCGTGAAAGATAGAATTTCAAGGTTCTGAGTGACAATATTATTTCTTTCCCGGAAGCTACCAGGCATGCAAAAGACATCCAATCCCGAGCTGACGAGGATTTTGGGCGTATCAACACCCTCAAGAACCGCATCACGTTCGATTATGACTGACATGCTAGCTCCAGGCGCACGGGTTTGGAAGTCCTCTAGATTCTAGAGCAGCCAACAGTCGGGATGCATATTGCTCTGAAGCAGGATGAATCCTTGTGGGACAATGTACCGCAGATTGAGGGAACATTCGGCTTCAGCCAGAAAGAGGCATGCATCCGTCATGTTCACCCACCATTGTCTATCTTTGAGGAAGGCTTTGGTCGTATGCAACGTAGGGCTGTTCTTGGCTTCGCAGCATCTCCAATACTCCTCGTTCTCGGCATCACGATTAGTGTCATTTTTTGCAAGTACTTCGTTCAGCGGTATGAAAACCTCAAATGACTTCATTCTAACAATGGCTCGCGGGCCAACGGTGGCAAGAAAGCGTCGAAGACCAAGCCAATCAATGTCGCCAGAAAATCGGAAAGTGTTAGCTTGCCAAAAAAGGAGAGCGGCTTCTTGATTTATTCGTCGGCATGTAGCTAGAAGACCGGTTGCCATTTCTTTTCTCACGTACTGTAGATCATCCAACGTTCAACGCCGAGTCAGCAACTACTCTCCTAAGTTGTACCGGTACACTTCGCCCGCATTTGGCATATAGTAAAATAGTACTCACCTGCTACCGAAACGTCGGAGTGTCCGTGTCCGAGATCTTCCCCTCTTTTCGAAGCTTCGAGATCCTCGAAGCAATTGCTGGGTTATTTTCAGGCTTCTCCACATACTTATTCGGTCATAAATCAATGGGTTTGGGGGAGATCAATGCTGCTCGGTATATTATTGTCCTAATCTCTCCTGGGAGACGAATCTTGGCGACCTCTTTTCCATCGCAGTCGGCAGTTGCGGCGGCGTGCCATAGTTCTCGTGAACAGACCTAATGGTCTTAGGGGGGTACTCGATCGAGAACGTAATCCGTTGCAACTTCTCAAATAGATGCAGATGCTTCTACGACGCTTTAGTCTTGTGACTAGAGATTCCTGTTTGGCTCGTATCAGCGTTCGTTACCGCGGATGACCTTCCAAGGGGACTCTACTTCGGGCCTGTAGCTAGTCCACGGTGTTGGTATGTTCCGATGTCGATATTCCTAGTTCTCTTGTACTTCGCATAACCCGTGCCACTGTAGGAAAATCGACAGCCCCGCAATGCGAGAAAATTATCAGACCTCGTACAGCGGGCAATAGGTCTGGTAAAATTTCCTTTTCAAAGGTGAGTCTAATGTGAGACTGAATCAATCGGCGTGGTTTCTACCCTCGTCGAAGAGCGGAACTCTAAATCTGGGTGGACCGTGGATGGTACTATCACCGAGTGGATGGCTTCCCCTATTGAGAATCCAGGTCTCGATTAAGAGTATCGAGGTCAACTCCTACTGGGGCAGCCGACTCTCCAGTTCTTCGTGAGGAGATGTACGTCAAAATGTTTGCGGATGGAAAAGGAAAGGGAAGAAGATGAAACGGCCAAGAGAATTCTATTGTCGTAACGTGAATTGGTGAATTGTCAGCTCCTACCTACACAGTGAGCTCGGGTTGGATTCACATCCCCTCGTTGTTTGGTTGGGCTGCTTAGCTGAGCTGAGCTGAGCTGAGCCCGAGTGTCTAGCATATGCCACAATCGCTCTCACGAAATGAGAGAGGATATCAAGAACAACCAACCGCAAGCACATGAACAAAATCTCAACTTAATATTCTTGATTGAAACTGAACCTGCTTCATTTTCTCGCCATCTGGTGATTTTCCCCTTGGTCAATCTTGAGAAGTAGTTCGAGGCTTTCATCATATGCTCACTAAAATCCTTAATTGGGATCTCTTGATCAAATGTAGGCGCTGAATGCGCCTCACGCCATGCTAACAGGAAGGCCACCCCGCTTTTCACTCCAGCGAGGGTATCAATTAATTTCGTAACACCATGGCGAGCATTGCATCCTTTCTTGGAAGAACTAAGAAACATTTTGTAGGCAAGCCTTCCCACCATCCCCCCGGCGCCGCAAGGTTTGGTTTCAATTATCGGTGCGGCAAATTTGAGGCGCTGGCTACCTAGATGGGCTGTCGATCAACCAAAGAGGATGAGGTGGCTTAGAAGACTAATTAATCAATTTAACTAGAATGACACTCTTGTACCTCAGAACAAGAACTAGGAAAACTGGAGAATCCATACCTGCGGCACATCAACAAGGGTAACACATACAACTAACACGGATCTTTTGCTTCGCAGCGTGGCGGTAACGGTAAGGACGATACGTTTGATCTTTGTCTATGAGTGGGGATGTAGGGGAGAGGCATCAAAGCAATCGCCAAATCCCTGGCACTACAATCTCCGTGAAAAGGGATATTTTCTGGGCCCTTTATGAGGCTGTTGATGGCGTTGACAAGTGAAAAGGCGGCTCGTGGAAGCTTTGGTACGTATTTGAAAGGTCTGTCAACATACAGCAATTTCTGCTACTTAAGGATGTGACAGGCGACTTGCCATAAGAGAGAAAGAGATACGCCACATCTTTACTAGCTTCATTAGTATTTGCTGTATCTTGAATATAATATTTAAGTGGGAATTCATGGAACTGCAAGCAATTTGTAAATACTACCTAGGTTCCCGTTAACCTCTAATTGCGAAAGTTTTCTAAATACGTACTATGAAATAAATGATAGCCCTCTTAGTAGAGCTCCGGCTAATCGAACGAGCTATCGTGTTACCACCACCCAGTATTTCTGAGCCGAGAATCGAGCTATGCTTCTCTCATAGCAGGCTGTAATGCTTATCGGTCATTGGAAATGCGACACCAGAGCCAAAATTCATGTGCATTCGAGCTCCTTTGTGTGATGCTCCGTAATTCTGAAGGGAGGAGAGTTTGTGTTGAATCACTGTGCCTGTGAAGGCGATAGCCTGGTAGGAAACAAGTAAGATGTATTGGAATTTTCGCCTCCTTGTCGAGGGACTTCTGTCATGAAAATACACAGCGATGAAACTCACGATCGCCAGGAAAACTGATATCGATAGTGCGCCTCCAAGCCAGCACTGAGTAACCAGAGGAGAAGTTGCACGGACAACATGTAGCCACTATTGGCCCCAGCTTAAGGTTCCCCTCAACTTATTTCGCTCTGCCGAAAGCTATTATGTTCGAGTCGAAGAAGACATCATGGTTTGAAAGCAAGAATTCGCCCTGGAGAGGGTCAATATATGTAGCATAACAGGACAAGAAAGTCTGGAGAATAGTAAGAGTCGAGATATCTTGTGCCTTCCAGAAATTGGGATTACAGTAATAAGCACAGCAGGCGATCCTATTCACAGCAATTCAGGAAGGGTGGACCCGCTCGGGTTTTCGAGTTTTCCGGAGGACTGTTCCATGCGCTCATCTCATCGGCTACTTGATGCGCATGTCATGTAAATTTATAATTCCATGGTGAATGCTAGTCATACATGGAAATAGAGTAAAATGATTTCTAGGGAATTAACAAGTCTCGATAGCAACTGGCCTGGGGTACACTGGCGGTAAGGTACCGACCTCTGCGTGAGGTTGCTCTTCGTTGTATCCCGGCAAATGATCACCTTCGTCTCGAGCGCGGTATTGCGGCAAAGGCTCTTGAGCGTCCGCTGGAGGGTCGCCGGGGGAACAATTCACGACGGCAAGCTCAACTTGTGGTTCCTGTTGAGAACGCTTGCGTCGTCGTTGGGGGCTCCATCGCCACAGAGCAATACCAAAAACGACGGCGACGGCAAAAGTTATGCCAGCGGCGGCAGGTCCAACTGGAATACTTCAACATGAGGCAGTCAGCACTTCCTTAAAGGCGAATAGTTCAAGGACAAGCCTACTAGTAAGGGCTGACAGGGGCAACTGGATACGCAGCCGATGTGTCATTCGGGACACTTCTGTTTGAAATAGTGAGAGATATCTCAAGCATCATCAGCTTTCCATTGAGGATATTAGAGAAAGAGATATACTTGTGTGCTCGACAAAAATGTAGCATCGTCGATCAATTTAACTGGTTTGATGCTCCAGACGTCTCCTGGGTCACAACCGGGACCATTTCTTGAGATGTTTAAAATGCCCACCTCACCGAGAGCGACGTTCTGAACGCGTACTCCATCGCCGTCATCAGGCCTAAGTTCCCATTGCTGCTCTGTACTTAACAGACTAATTGAAACAAGACTGGGATCATGGCTGTCGCTTGAGAGGCCCAGTTGAAACAATGGGCCGAGGGCTTCATTTCTGATGTAATATCCAGAATCAGATGGGAGAAGCTGCCAATTGCTAGATGTGCTCTGGACGTTGGTGATTTCGAGGCGACCAGTGCTAACAGCACTTAGAAGTGTGCCCGGGTCAGCAAGCAGTTGGTACCACCATAAATGCGAAATAGGACATATCATTGCGCTAAGGTGCTTGGCAGAGCGAGCATCAACGAGATGCCAAGAGGAGCAGACAGAAGAGGAATAAGATAAAGATAGATTCTACCAGATATCAGACAATGGTGTTTCGTGGTTTTCCAGCGCGGGGTCGCGCTTGTGACCAATGGAACGCCATCAACTTCGCGCGGGGATTTTCAGATAAGGCGCGCTGATAAGGGGAAATAGAGTGACAAATCGCAATCTAGAACATGGCTGCCTCTTACGAGGAGAAATGGTGCGCAAATCTGCCCTGTATTAAATTTGAGGAAAGGTAAGGGACGAGCAAGGAAAGCTACGGCACGGCCTTTATTAAATTTGAGGAAAGGTAAGTAACGAGCAAGGAAAGCTACGGCACGGCCTTTATTAGCCTACTCACTAAAGGGGCTAATTGTGCGATGGATAGTGGTAGGCAATAAGACAGAGGAATCAGTGAGTTGTGAAGTCAGTGGATTCAGTACAGAGCTAATCTCTGACCCCCTTAAAAAGTTCAGGTGAGGATCCGGTATATACACATAAGCAGTCACGCGTTTACCCCACATTAATTTAGCGAGACGCATAATGGTGATGTATTTGATTTACAATTAACCGGACGACCAAAGCTGCGCAGGCTCTTGCAAGCACCATATTATGTGTGTGTGTGTGTGTGTGTGTCTGTATTTAACGTCCGGCGGACAGCGGCACGTGGCCCCTGCCCTAGGGGAGCCCATAGGACTATAGGACGCTATGGGCCGTAAGGGCCACATAGTCAGTTCTAGCTACTTCTAACTATTACAATTTGTTTTACACGCAGCTGTATTTCTACAGTTCTACAGCTGTCTGCGGTCATTCCCTGTTACGGGTATATTTGCTGCCCCCGTTGCAGTCGGTCCCTCTACCTGTGATCCGCTATTCCCGGTCTGCCCGTGACAGTTGCAGTTACAGGGGTGCAATACACATAAGGTGAAGCTTGAAAAGTGAGTATATTATAATATCTGAAGAAGTTATCTAAGGAGCCAAGTGGGCGACTGCTCGGGGAGCTTATATCCCACTGGAATAGCCTAATCCCCATTGGGAACGGCTAGTACTAAAGGAGAGAGGCCCGTGATATCTAACTGACAGATCCCTCCAGGTTTTGCCCTAAAAGACAGGACCTGGAACCTTGTGAGATGGATAGTAGTAGGTAATAAGTCAGCGGAATCAGTGAGTTGTGAGACCAGTGGATTCAGTACAGAACTAATCTCTGAACCCCCTAAAAGGTTCAGGTGAATATCCGCTATATATACCTAAATAATTATATATCTATCCCGTACTTATTCAATAAGGCATATAATAGTAATATAATTAATTTATAATTAACCGGAAGAGTAAAGGTATATAGGTACTTACAAGTATTTTACTAATAGTATATAATCCAAGTTATATATAGACCTATTATATAATTTCTTATATAATAACCAGTATATATTATAATTATTCCTCTTTCTAATAATCTTATCCCCAAGATCTCTTATATTTATCTTAGTAAATTATTTCTATTACTTGGAACAAGTTTCCAGTTAATATTAAGGGAATATATAGATTATAATAATAATTAATTTATAGATTATATTTATATTTTCGTAAAATCGTTATTAGTACTAATTTGCTAATAGAAAAGTGATTAATAATAGACAAGATAGTAATTATAATATTATATATATTATCTATATATAATATACTCCTATTAGTCTGATTGAGAATTATATTCCTTTATATTAAAATACTATTCTATATCTTAATACTTCTTTCTATTTAATATATTAGATATTCTAAATAATTTCAAAAATAGAAAAATTTATATATAAATAATATATAAAAGTTTCAAATATCCTAAAGAAAACGAATCTGTTCTTTAAAAGTCTTTAGGAATTAATATAATTATAATATATTATATCTAGAATAGAATTAATATAGATTTGTGAATAATTAATTTAAGTATTTTATTAATACTATTTAAAAATCAAGTTATTTTCTATAAGATAATCTTTTTTCCTTAAATTAATAATATAATATTTTATATATTTATATTTCTTAATTTCTTCTTTTATTCCTTTTTAAGACTTTCTTTAATTAGATTTTTAATTTAATTTCCAAATTTCTAAAATATTATAATTTTATTAAATTAATTAAAAGTAATATAATAATCTTTTAAATACTTTTCTAAAGATTAATTAATATCTCAAATATTTTAAATATTTAATTATTAATCTAAATATATAATATATTTAAATATCTAATTTAAAGAATTATAAATATTATTCTAGTAATAGAGGAAAATATATTCTAATAAATTCCTTTAAGATTTCTATTTAAATTTTTCAAATTTCTTTGAATTTTCCAAAAATTATATAAATTTTTAAAAACTAATATAAAAATATTAGATTTTATATATTCTTTTGAAAATTTATTAGATTTGGAAAAACTAGATTAATAAATAAAAAATATTTTTTAATATATATTTAGAAATTTATATAATATATAAGAAAGATATTAATAATTTCTAATCCTGAATCTAAAAGAAATAGAAAAGGACTAATAAGTTTATTAACTTTTCTTATTATATAATAATTATATATAAAGAATCGAATCTATAAACTAGTATTCTTAAAGTGAATTCTTATTATCCTTTAAAGTCCCTGATTAATCTATAATAGAAATATTATAAAGTATATAATATAAGTATTATATTAATTATTAATATTTCTAAAGAATTTAAAAAACTATTAGTAATAAATATCTCGGATTCAGATAATATAATAATTATTATAATTAAAGAATTAATTATAGAAATTCGGATTTATTATAAAATTTATATAATAATTATAATTTTATTTTTATTTCTTTTAAATTTTATTTTATTAATACTTTTTATAGAATTATATTATTTCCGAATTAGAAGAGTATATTTTAAAGAAAGTTATTTAATATTTTATAAATATTTAAAATTATTTAATATTTGAAATTTAATATTTTTCTTTAATAGAAAATAATATTATTAGATTAGAAATTATTTTTTATTTAAAATACTTATAATTGAATTATTTATAATAAATCTCTTTTATTCTTCTTTATAATCTTTTTTCTAAAATATAAATATAATTATTTCGTGAATCTTAATAAAATCCTGAAAATCCTTATAAAAAAAAATTTAAAAAAAGAATATTTCAATTAATATTCAGGACTTTTCTTGATTTATTTAATCCTTTCTTTATTTATAAGGACTAATCTCTTTATTTTAATAAATTAGAACTTTTCAGTACTTTAAAAGAATTTTATAAAGTCTTTATTAATTTCAAGTTATGATTTTTATTATATAATTTCAGAAAATCTTTAATATTTTCAAGATTAGGAAAAGCGGAAAGTTATATATTATAATTATTCAACCAGAATCTCTATTTAATTAAATACTAGTATTCCTTATATCTATTATTTTATTTATAATTAATAATAGTTTTAATTTCCTATATTTATTCTTTATTATTATTTATAAATTCCGGAAACTCTTTAATAAAATATAGATTAGGATTCTATTTCTTCTTTATTATATACTTTTTAAAGAAGAAAATATAAAAAGTTAAATATAATCTATTATATAAACTTGAAAGTTCTAATTTATATATAAATTTACTAATATATTTAATAATCTTAAACAGATTTATAAATTTGAATATAAGTTTTCCCGATTTTAATTTGAGATTTTTAATTAATAATATAATCTAGATTCTTTTAAAATAGTATTTTACTAATTAATATTTATTATAATAAGTCTCTTAATTATTTTATATATAATTCCAAAGTTCTTAAAACTTTTTCTATTCTTTAAAAAGAATCTCTAGTCTCTTATATATAATTAATATCTTTTTTTTAATTCTATTCTTAGAATTTTATAAAAGTTTTAAATAATAATTATAATATATTTTAAATAATATATTTTATAAAATTTAATATTTTGAATTATTATATATAAATTCTATAAAAGATAATTTCTTAAATTAATTATTCTTTTAAAGATTATAATAATTTCTTAAATAGTATACTTTACTTTTAAATAATAGATTTAAAGATTATATTTTCGTTAAGTATATTTCCTCTAGAATAGGGATTTTTACTAATAAGGAATACTAAAGTCTTAATAAAAAAAGATAAGATTTTTATAAAATTAGTAATATAAATCTCCTATTTGGACCTAGTATAGGCCCTTAAACTAATAAGAGTCCTTAAATCCAAGGGAATAATCTCCCGAGTTTAAAATCACGTTCTTATTTAATACACTAGCGCTTAATAAGTCACGTGATATTAGTCTAATTCAAATTATAGACCTGAAATAGACTTATTTAGAAAAAATAAAATTATATACTTAGTCTTATTATTAAGAAAGTTCTAATTTTTTTAAAATTTAAACCCGATATTGAGATTTTGAAGTATAATTATAATAATATTATTATATATAATAGAAATACCAAAATTATAATTTCTATTACTTATTTAAGATTTAGAATACTACTTTAATAAACGGTATTATAAGGATTCCTTTTAACTAGTAATTTGGAACTAATTAATAGACTACTAGAAAAAAAATTACACGTAATTTAGACTATTATTCGTGATGATTTAATTTTTAAAAAAAATGAGTGCGGAAAATGGATGCGAAATGGATATATAGGAGTTATATAAGTGCGGCGGTCTTAAATTTAAGAGTTTTCACGATTTGTATCACTTATTTAATACTTAAAATACCGCATTAATTAAGTGCTTTATATAGATTTCATTTGACTAGTAATTTGGGCCTAATTAATGGGTTATTAGGGAAAAAATTTGCACGTGATTCGGACTGTTATTCGTAATAATTTATTTTTTTAAAAAATGGATACCGAAAATGAGTGCGAAATGGATGCGAAATGAATACACGGGAGTTATATAGGTATAACGGCCTTAAATTTAAGGGTCTTCACGATTTGTATTACTTATTTAATATTTAAAATACCGTATTAATTAAGTGCTTTATATGGATTTCGTTTGACTAGTAATTTAAGTCTAGTTAATGGATTACTAGGGGAAAAAATTACACGTGATTTAGACTATTATTCGTGATAATTTAATTTTTTTAAAAATGGGTGTGGAAAATGAATACGAAATGGATATACGAGAGTTATATAAGTGTAATAGTCTTAAATTTAAGAGTCTTCAAGATTTATATCACTTATTTAATATTTAAAATATTATATTAATTAAGTGCTTTATATAGATTTCATTTGATTAGTAATTTAAGTCTAGTTAATAGATTATTAGGGGAAAAAATTACACGTGATTTAGACTATTATTCGTGATAATTTAATTTTTTTAAAAATAGATATAGAAAATGAATACGAAATGGATATACGAGAATTATATAAATGTAATAATCTTAAATTTAAGAGTTTTTATAATTTCTATTATTTATTTAATATTTAAAATACTATCTTAATTAAATATCTTATAGGGATTTCGTTTAATTAGTAATTTAAGTCTAATTAATAAATTATTGAGAAAAAAGTTTATATATAATTTAGACTATTATTCGTAATAATTTAATTTTTTAAAAAATGAATATAGAAAATAAATATAAAATAAATATAAAATAGAATTATATAAGTGTAATAGTTTTAAATTTAAGAGTCTTTACGATTTTTATTATTTATTTAATATTTAAAATATTATATTAATTAAGTATTTTATATAAATTTCATTTAATTAGTAATTTAGGTCTAGTTAATAGATTATTAAAAAAAAAGTTTATATGTGATTCGGATTATTATTTATAATAATTTAATCTTTTAAAAAATAAATAAGGAAAATAAATATTATAATAATCGAGATATTTATTATATAATTAATTTAATTATAATTATATTAGTTTTAAATTAAAGGAATTGATCTTTAAAAACTAATATTTATAATATTAATATTTTAAATTAAGAATATAAATAAATAAATAAATTCTATAAGAGAAATAATCCTTAATTCTTATAATACTCTTATATTAATTATTTTAAAATATTAAATATTCTCAAAAAAGAAAATAAGGATTTAATTCTATATTAATTCTTTTTTAAATAAAGAATATAATTATAATTATAATTATAATAAAATAATAATAAAGTAAAAATTATAATTATATTAATATTTATTCTTTATTCTTTATTATTAAAAGATTTTTATTTTTTTTATTTTTATTAAAATTTATACTTTCTTATATATTATTTTATAATCTTTCTAATTTCCGGTTTATTATATATAAAAAATATAATTATTATTATTTGATTTTATATTCTTATTATATTTATTTAAAAGTATATTCTCAATTATTTATATAAACTCTTCTATAAAATATTCCTTAAAATATTTAATTATAATTTATAAATAAATTATAATTAATCTTAAATAAGAATATCTAAAATTTCTAAAGTTTCCAGAAATTAGTAATATTAGAAATTAATAATATTCACGAATCTATAATATCTAGAAGTCAATAATACTAGAAACTAGTAATATTAAGAATTAATAATATTAGAAAATAATAATATTCACGAATTTATAATATTTAAAAGTTAATAATATTTATAAATCTATAATATCTAGAAACTAGTAATATTAAAAACTAGTAATACTAGAAATTAATAATACTAGAAAATAGTAATATTTATAAATTTATAATATTTAAAAGTTAATAATATTATAAATTTATAATATCTAGAAGTTAATAATATTCACGAATCTATAATATCTAAAAGTTTATAATATTAAGAGTTCTAATATTAAAAATAGAATAAGGATCCAAGAATAAAATACTAGAAATAAGAAATAAAATATCTAATAAATAATAAGTACTATTCAAGAATGAGAATTCAAGAATAAAATAATTAATAAATAGTAAATATAATATTCAAGAACGAGAATCTAGAAATAAAATATTTAATAAATAATAAATATAATATCTAGAAATAAGAAATTAGAAATAAAATATTCTAGAATAAAAAGTCTAATAAATAATAAATATAATATCCAGAAATAAGAAATTAAAAATAAAATATTCTAGAATAAAATATCTAATAAATAATAAATATAATATCTAATAAATATAATATCTAATAAATATAATATCTAATAAATATAATATTTAATAAATATAATATTTAATAAATATAATATCTAATAAATATAATACTCTTTAATACTTTAAAGTAATAATTTATAAGTCCTATTCCTTATAATATAATCTATAATATAGTTTATAATATTCCTATTATAATAGTAAATATTATAAAAGTCAAAGTATAATATTTAATAATTTAATTATATTAAAAAATACTAAATTAAGGAAAAGAGAAAAAAAGAGAAATTATAATAGTATATATTATATACTTATTATATTATTGGTTTTAGACTAAAAATCCGATATTTGATAATATAATAATATCTCAAATTAAGGGAATAGATTTCAGACTTATAGTTTAAGAACTTCTCTTTCTTTAATCTTCTCTTCTTTCCTTAATTTTAAATTTTAATTAAATATTAAAATTGAGATTTTTGATTTATAATCTATATTCTATTCCTATTATTATAGAAGTTAAAAAGAAAAAAGTATCTTATATTCTTTTAATATTTATTTATATTCTTAATCTGAAATATTAATATTATAAATATTAATTTCCAGATATCGGTTTCCAGATATCAATTCCTTTAGTCTAAAACTAATATAATTATAATTAAACTAATTATATAACGAGTATTTCGATTATTATATTCACTATATTAATATTTCCAGAACTTGTATTTATTACTAATTAAGAGATTATAAGATACTTTTCTCTTCTTGATTTCTTTTCTCTTCTCTTCTCTTCTCTTTAATTTAGTATTCTTAATATAATTGAGTTATTAAATATTATATTTTAATCTTTATAATATTTCTTATTATTATATAAATAAAAATCTTTTTATTATATCTTTTAAGTCTAAAATATTATATTTATAATAATTAAATTTAAACTCTTATAAATAATATAATCTTGATTTAAAGACTTTTAAATTAATCGAAGACTCGATTATATTATTAAATATAATTAAATAAATTCTTTATATAAATATTAATATTTAAAAAAATAAAAAAATAAAAAAATTCTTTTAATTAATAAACTAATAGACAATCACGTGACTATTAATTTAAACTTTTAATCCTTGAACCGTAAAGCTAATCAGGTATTTTATTTCAATTTTAATATTTAATATAAATAATAATTATTTATTTTAAAAATATTAATTTTTTAAAAAAAAGAATTAAAAAATAAAATTATTAAAACTTATTATTAAAGTTCACGTGACTTCGCGTATATAAATATATTAAATTAATATATCTTTAACTTGAATTAAATAAATTTTTAATATTTTTTTTATTTTTAAAAATATACTCGAATTTTTTAATTTTTTAATTTTTATTAAATTTAAACTTTTATAAAAAAGTAAATCTTAATTTAAAGACTCTTGAATTGACTAAAGGCTCGATTATACTATTTAAGAGTTTAATTTTATCTTTCTATTTATTTATCTATTTGTAAATAGAATATTATATTTAGATATTATTTATATATTAAATAATAATAGAAAATAGATTAAAAATAGTTTATAAATATTATTTTCCGATTAGAAATAATTCTATTAGATATATTAAATAATGAGAATATATTTTCTTATATAAATTTAATAAATTCCGAAAAGTTAATTATTTTATTATAAATAATATATTTAATTATTTTCGAGTATTAATTAATAATAATAAGAATTATATCGAAATTAGGATTTCCTATCGGATTTTTATATAATAATAGATTTATAATAAAATCTATAAAGATTTTATTCTAGAGTCTTTTAGATTATAATAAACTATTTAATAGATTATATAATATATACTATTTAATTTTAATTTTCTAGTAAATATTATATTCTTTATAATATATATAAATATTAATTTTTATATTTTTCCAATATTAGGATTTTTTAAAAAACTCGAGTATCTTCTCGATTTTATAATATTTTATTAAAGAATTATTATAATAAAGTTTTATAATTTCTTTATATAATATTAAATTCTCTAATATAATAACTTTTAATTTATATCTAAATAGACTCGAATTATCTATTATTCAGATTTCCTTTTTATTAATATTTATTTTATTAAATCTCTTTTTTATAATATTTTAATATTAGGAATTATTTCTTTAAATTATTTAAATAATATTTAATAATAATTTAGATAAAGGAATTAATATTATAGTTCTTTTAATAATTATATATATTTATATTTATAGAATTAGATATTTATAATTATTCAATTTAAAAATTCGAAGAAATAAGTTTTTAATACTTTTAAATAATAAAATTAAGAATATTCTCTTTATATTAATATCTAAAATAATATTTTTAAGATATATTCTATTATCTTAATTCTCTTATAAGTAATTTAGATAAAGATTTCTTTATTCTATATATAATAAATAATCCTTTCGAATTATAATAGAAATAATAAGTTTTATAAATTTATTTTCGAAAAGTGACTTTTTAATAATTTATATAATTATCTGAATTATAATAATAAAAGTTTCTTTAAGTTTATTCTAAAAGATTAAGAATTAAATTATATTAATAGAACTATTAATATAATCGAGATATTTATTAAATCTATTTATAGGATTTAAAATACTTTTATAATATATAATCTCAAAATTATATATTATAAAATATATTATCTAATATATCTAATAATTCTTTAAATATTTTATTTCTATAAAGTATTAAAGATTTTTATAATTAATAATAATCTCGATTATATATCTAATATCTTTAAAGTAATAATATTAATATTTAAAGACTTTTATAATTATAAGAAATTCTTTATTATAAATATTATAATTATATTTAATTCTAATAAATTTCCGGAATTAAAATACTATTAAATATTAATATTATTTAATATTATTACTATTCTTATATTATTATAAAATAATCTTTATAATTATAAATTTTAATATATTAATTTCTATTCTAATTTTCTTAAAGGGATTAAAATAGACTAAAATAAATATTAAAATAAATATATCTTTTAAGAATTAAAAACTCTTTTATATTATTTTTATTTATTAAAATAAATTAGTTTTATAATTTTATTTTATATCTTTTAAGAGATTTATAAATCCAAAGATTATATATAAATACTAATAAATAAATCTATAATAAAAGTTTATAAATTTAAGAAAAACTTAAATATTATAAAATAATTCTAATTTGGATTATTTAATAATATTATAAATCCGTTTAGAGTCTATTCGAATACTTTTTATATTAATAAGGAATTCGAGAAATTTAATCTTTTTAATATTAAATTTATATTTATTTAATTTTATAAATATATAAGAATATTATTTAAATATATTATTATAAAATAGTTTAATAAATTAATTAGAATTATATTAATATATATTTAAAATATTATTAGTATATTTATTAATCTAAAAGATATTATAAAGTATTTAAAATATTTATAATAAATCCTGAATATTATTTTCTATTTATAATTATTATATATATATATATAATAGTAAATATTTTTAAGATTAAATTTAATAAAAATTTTAATTCTTATTAATTTATTAAAGGTCTTATTAATAAAGAAAAGAGAATATTAATTCTTTATTATAATTTTATTAAATTCACAATAATTAATATAAAGTCAAAAGTCTTTATTCTTTTTCGAAATAAAGAAAATAGAGGTTTTAATAGAACTTATATTAAATTTAATTTAATATTTATAAATTATATTCTATAAATATAAATATAATATCTCTAATTAGATTTTTAATAAATTATATAAGAGATTATAAGGAATTAGTCTATTTGTATTAATTGAATATTTAATATTTTTTAAATTAAAAAACTTTAATATTTTATTAGAATTAAAATAATCTAATATATTATAATCAAGTTCTCGAAAGTATAATAGTACTTTTAAGACTCTTTAATAAAGAATATTAAACTAATATATAATTATATTAAAATTATTATAATTAGAATTATATAATAATATAAATATTTGAAAATTATTATAAAAACACGATTTTTAATTTCTCAAATAATTATATTTACTTTTTATTATAAATAATATTTAAGGTTTAATATTTAATAAACTATTAAACTCTTTATTAAACTCTTTCGAAATAAGAATCTTAATATTATTAGATTATACTAGAATATAAATTTATCTTTTCTTAATATAATTAATATATTATATAATAATTTTCTTATAAAATTCTATATTAAAAATAAAATAATAAATATTAATATTTTTATAATTATAAAATCGGAATTTAAATAAATATATTTTATTATAATTATTTATAATAAAAATCTCAAGATTATAAATTTTTAATTATATTTAATTAAAAATATAAATTCTTTATTTTTAATTCACTTATTATTAAAGAAATTATAATCTATTTCCATATTTTCTAATTTAATAAATATTTTAAAAATACTTATTTTAGATTAAATTAATTAGATATAAATTATTATATAAATAGATATACTTTTTTTATTAGGATTATAATTATTAATATTTAAGATTTAATCTTTTCTTTTCTCGAATCCTTTATAGAATTTGAATATAATTATTCTTTTTAAATAATCTAGTTTATTTATTATTAAAAATTCCGGAAATTCTTTTAAACTTTTATTTTTTTAAAATTCTATTTTATTTATTTATTATATTTAGAATATTTTTTATTATTTATATAATATCCTTTTTAATTATAAATATAATAGATTATATTAATAAAGAAATTAGATCTGAAAAGGGATCTGGAAAATCTAGAATTATTATTAGATATATTATTATAATATAATCTAGACTTTTTCTTTTTCTTTTTCTTTTAATATTCCTAGAAATTTAAATTTCTAATTCTAGAATCTTTTAAAATAAAATTACCTTTATTTAAATCTTTTATCTTTTCTTTCTTTATTTATAAATAAATAAGATTTTCAATCTATTAGATTTATTTAATCTAATATCTTATAGATTTTATTTCTTTTTTATAAAATATAAAAATAAATTATTTTTTAATTTCTCTATTTATTAAAATAATATTAAAAATTCTTATTCGATTCCTTTTAGAATATAATTCTTAATCTATTTTAAGAGAAGTTATTCGAGTATATAATTCGGAAATCGATTCTTTATTTAATTATTAAAACTCTCGAAAGTTCTAAAATACTTTTTATTAATATATTTAAGATATAATAATTATATTAATTAAAAAGGCCTTGAAATTTTTCTAATAAATTCTATAAAAAGAAAGACTTTACTTTTATATAATCTTTCAAGTATTATAAATATTATTTTATAATATATTTATTATAATATTTATTTAAATTAAATACTTATTATAAATCTATAATTAAGTCTTAAAAATCTACTTTTATAAAAAAGTAAAGATTTTTTATTTATTCAAATTCTTTTTATAATATATATTAGAAATCCGGATCTTATAAGATTTCTTTTTATTAAATTCTATTTTGAATTTATTATATTATAATTCTGGAATAATAATATTATTAAAATTATTAATATCTATTAGATTAGATATAAAAGAATTTTCTTATTCTAATCTAGTATTTTCCGAATTCAAGAATTAAGTAAAAGTAGAAATTAGATTAATAAATGAATTATTAATAGAAGTGATTAATCTCAAGTCTTTTTATAGGATATTCTTCTTTTATTAAAGATTTAAAATATAATAATTAATTATATTAACTTCTTGTCTTTTTTTTCTTATAAACGATTAATATTAAAAGTCAAGAATATTTTAATATTTCTTATTATTATAATTTGAATATCGAGAATAAGTTTATTATAATTATTAATAGGGATTTGGGATTCTCTATTATTAAGAATAAGATTTAATAATCTTTTACTATTCCTATTAGTAATTTGATTTATTCTATTAATTTGATTAAATATACCTTTAAATAATAGATTTAAAGATTAGATTTTCGCTAAATACACTCTCTCTAGAATAGGGGTTTTTACTAATAAGAGATACTAAAGTCTTAATAAAAAAAGATAAGGTTTCTATAAGATTAATAACGTGAATCTCCTGTTTGGGCCTAGTATAAACTCTTAAACTAATAAGAGTCCTTAAATCCAAAGGGATAATATCTCGAACTTAAAATCACATTCTTATTTAATACACTAGTACTTAATAAGTCACGTGATATTAGTCTAATTTAAATTATAGACTTGAAATAGGTCTATTTAGAAAAAATAAAATCACGTACTTAGTCTTATTATTAAGAAAGTTCTAATTTTTTAAAAATTTAAATCCAATATTGAGATTTTGAAATATAATTATAATAATATAATTATATATAATAGGAATACCAAAATCACGATTTTAATCACTTATTTAAGACTTAAAATATCGCTTTAATCAATCGTATTATAAGGATTCCGTTTAATTAGTAATTTGAAGCTAATTGATAGGCTGTTAGGGAGAAAAATTACACGTGATTTAGACTGTTATTTGTGATAATTTAATTTTTTAAAAAATGGGTACGGAAAATGGATACGAAATGGATATACGGGAGTTATATCAGTGTGGCGGCCTTGAATTTAAGGGTCTAGTCGATTTCTATCACTTATTTAACACTTAGAATTCTGCTTTAATTAAGTGTCTTATATGAATTTCGTTTAACTAGTAATTTAAGCTTAATCAATGGATTATCAGGAAAAAAGTTTACACGTGATTTGGACTATTATTCGTGATAATTTAATTTTTTAAAAAATGAATATAGAAAATGAATATAAAATAAATATTATAATAGTCGGGATATCCGTTATATGATTAGCTTGATTGTGATTGTATTGGTTTCAGGCTAAGGGAACCGATATCTGAAAACCGATATCTGGAAACCGATATCTGGAAACCGATATCTGGAAACCGATATCTGGAAACCGATATTTGGAAACCGATATCTGTAATACTGATATCTCAGACTAAGAGTATAGGCAAGTATTAGGAGAGTATAAGACACTTCTCTCTTATTAACTTCTCTTCTTTTCTCTTCTCCTTAATTTAGTATTCTCAATATAACTGGATCTCACTGAATACTATACTTCGACCTTTATAGTACTTTTTACTATTATAATACCTTCTAGACCTAAAATGCCATATTCGTAATAATTAAATTTAAACTCTTATAAATAATATAACCTTGATTTAAAGGCTCTTGAATCGATTAAAGACTCGATTATACTATTTATTAATAAGGGATATTAAAGTCTTAATAAAAAAAGATAAAGTCTTTATAAAATTAATAATATAAATCTCTTATTTAAATTTAATATAAACTTTTAAGTTAATAAGAGATTTTAAATTTAAAGGAGTAATTTCTTAAATTTAAAATTATATTCTTATTTAATATATTAATATTTAATAAATTATATAATATTAATTTAATTTAAATTATAAACTTGAAATAAGTATATTTAATAAAAATAAAATCACGTGTTTAGTCTTATTATTAAGGAAGTTTTAATTTTTAAAAAATTTAAATTTAATATTAATATTTTAAAATATAATTATAATAATATTATATATAATAAGAATATTAAAATTATAATTTTTATTATTTATTTAAAACTTAAAATATTACTTTAATTAATTATATTATAAGAATTTTATTTAATTAATAATTTAAAGTTAATTAATGAATTATTAAGAAAAAAATTATATATAATTTAAATTATTATTCGTGATAATTTAATTTTTTAAAAATAAATACGAAAAATAAATATAAAATAAATATAAAATGAATATATAAAAGTTATATAAGTATAATAATCTTAAATTTAAAGGTCTTTACGATTTTTATTACTTATTTAATATATAAAATATCACTTTAATTAAATACTTTATACGGATTTTATTTAATTAATAATTTAAATTTAATTAATAAATTATTAAAAAAAAAATTTAAATATAATTTAAATTATTATTCGTAATAATTTAATTTTTTTAAAAATGAATATAAAAAATGAATATAAAATAAATATATAAGAGTTATATAAATATAATAATCTTAAATTTAAAAGTCTTTTCGATTTTTATTATTTATTTAATATTTAAAATATTATTTTAATTAAATACTTTATAAGGATTTTATTTAATTAATAATTTAAATTTAATTCATCGATTATTAAGAAAAAATTTTATACGTGATTTGAATTATTATTTATAATAATTTAATTTTTAAAAAAATTAAAATAGAAAATAAATATTATATATAAAAAATATAATTATTATAAATATATATAATTATAATATTAAAGAAGAGAAGATTATAATAATTTAGATTTATATAATATTATACTAGTCACATGTCCTTAAAGTTCTTAGTGTCACGTGACGGCCTGTACACGTGACGAGTAAATTGTGGACTTAAGGGAAATTTACAGTATTAAATTTAATTGAAAAGGACTATAAGCGAAATTTAAATAATTAAGAAAGTCCGATTCTCGAGTTCTTTCTTTTCTCTTTAATTTAATTTTTTTAATAAATAGTATTCTCTTATAAGTGTTTCACTTATAAACTCCTTTTATAAGACTATAATAAAGACGAGGTTTATAATCAATTAAATATAATTATTATATAATAAGTGTTTATTATAAAGAGAATTTAATTAATATTCTTAATAATTAATATATTTAAAAATAATATAAAAATTTATTTATTACTTAAAATAATATTTCCTTTTTTAATTTAATTATTTTACTAATTATTTAATATTCTTAAAATTTATTATAATATTTAATTTAATAATATAAAAATAATATTTTTAATATTATATATTAATATTTATTTAATTATAAATAATTTTATATAATTCGTATATTTAAAGGTTCTTATTTAATTTCAATTAATTATAATATTAAATTCTTATTTAAAATATTTATATTTTTATTTTTTTTTATAAAAAACCTTAAAATAATTATTATTCTTATAAATAAAAAATTTATATTATTTATACTTAAAATTCAATATATGATTATAACTTTTACGATTTGAATTAAATATAAATATATTTAATAAAACTTTCTTTTTATAAATAATTATTAAATTATAAACTTTTATAAATTATATAATATTCTCTTTTACTTATTTTAACTTATTTATATAATTATAATAATATTTAATTAACTCTTTTATTAATCTTTAATATTCTTTATTTTAAATATATATTCGTATTTTATATTATAAATAATAAAGATTTAATAAATTATTTTTAAAAGTCTTATTAACTTTTAAAATTTATTTATTATAATTTAAGAGTATTATTATAAAATATTAATAAATATTAATATATTAATATTATTTATAAAAGTTAATATTTAAGAGTTTAAAATCCTTAACCTTTATAATACTTTTTATTATATTTTTTAAACTTAAAATATTATATTTATAATAATTAAATTTAAACTCTTATAAATAATATAATCTTAATTTAAAGACTCTTAAATTAATTAAAGACTCGATTATATTATATTTTATAAATTTTTAAAAATAATAAATAAAATAATATTATTTATATAATCGAATTTATATATTAATATATTTAATTAAAAGAGTAAAATTATATATAATATAAAAAGGATTAATGAAATAATAAAGTCTTAAATTAAATTATATTAAATTATTATTTTTAAATTTATTTTATTATTTAATTAAATCTTTACAATTCGTTATATAATAAAAGAATAAGTTTAATAAATTAAATAATTTAATTAATCTTATTCGCGAAGTTTAAAGATAAGTTAATTTAAGAGAATTGTATTAAAGGTTCTTTTTATATTTATAATAAATAATAAGACTTTATAATTAAATATTAAAGTTTTTTTAATATTATATATAAATTATATTATAAAGTTTATAAATAAGTATAATAAAAGAATATTAAATTATTAATTATTTATTATTTATAAAGTGATTATAAATTAAATTATCTTATAAATTAAGAATTATTTAAAACTTTATTTAATATAAAAAACAAGATTATAAGTTTATATAATTAAAAAGAGGAATAATTTATTTAATTTAATTTAAAGATAATTGCGAATATTATAATTTAAAAATAAATAAAATAATAATCGTGAAGTAAATATTATTAAAAGAAGAATATAACTTTTATATATATTTATAATTAAGTTATTTATAAAATAATTATTAATATTTTATTTACTTTAAGGATTATATTATTAATTTTTATTATAATTTTATAAATATCTTTAATTATAATAAGAAAAAAGTTTATATAATAAATAGTAATTATAAATATATTAAATAATATATTATTTACTTTTACTTTATTAATAAATAATTCTCTTTTCTCTTTTATAATCTTTACGAGTGAATTATTTAAATATAATAAGTCTTTAAATAAAGGACTTTAATAAATATTAATTATTTAATAAATATTAATTATTTAATAAATATTAATTATTTAATAAATATTAATTATTTAATAAATATTAATTATTTAATATTATTTAATTATTTAAAAGATATTTATAAGATTTATAATTAAATTAAATTTTATTATTTAATATTTATTTTTAATTTTATAAATTAATTTTAATATAAAGTCTTTATAATTCTTATTTATAATTATTTTATAATTTAAATTTTATTAAAATTAATTTATATTATATTTTATTATCCGTTTTATTACTTTTAAATAAATATTTTAAAATAATTAAATGGTTTATAAAACTTTATTATTTAAATTAATAATATTTAAAATATTTATAAGAATAAAATAAAAGATTAAAGTAAATTAAAATATATTTTTAAAAATATTTATATTTAAGATATTAAATTTAAGATATCTTATTAATTTATTTATATATAAGTCTTAATAAATTATTATAAGAAGAGAATAATAATCGGAAATTAAATTTAAATAATTAATTAAGATAATTTATATTTAAAAAGGATTAATAAAAAAGATTAAATTAAATATATTATTTTAATTATATATAAGAATATTTATAAGATTTATATAAATAAAATTATAAGAGTTTAATTAATTTAATAATACTTTTATTTATTTAAATAAAATATAATAAATTAAGTCTTAATTAAAGTAATAAAGATTAAAATTATTAAAGATATTATAAGAAAGTTATAAAAACTCTTATAATTATTTTTGTATTTATAATACTTATAAGAGTATTATAATTATTTATAATTATAAAAGGGAATATATTAAATTATTAAATTTATAAAGTTATAATTAAGTGATTTATAATTTATTTCTTTTATAAATATAAGAGATAACTCGCGAATATATAATTTAATCATTTATTAATATAAATTATTTATAAAGGAAATAAGATTTAATAATCTTTTATAAAAGATTTATAAAGATATATAATTTTTATATAAAAATAATATTAATTAATAAATTATTTATAAATAAAAGAATAATCTTATATAAAGTGATTACTTTATTTATATTTATTTATAATATTATAAGGGATTTTATAAATAAGGACTTAATTCTTATTTTCAAGAAGGGAAAAAGTATTTAAGAATTTTAAATTAAAAAATCGAGAAATTAAAAGAATAAAAGGGATTATAATTATTATAATTATAAGAGATTATATAAGTAATATAAGTTTAAAAGAGATTATAATTATATTTATAATAAGAGTATAAATATAATTAATAATTATAATTACTCTTTTACGAATTACTTTATTAATTTTAAAGATTATTATTATCTTTAATTTTATTTTCAAATAAAGAGGAATAGGTTATAAAAGACAAGATAATTCGTTTATTAAATAAAGTCCTTTATAATAAAAGCACTTTAAAGAATATTAATATAAGATTATAATATTATAATTTAAAGTATAAGAATTTATATTATAATCGTAAAAGTCATATATATAATAATATTATAAATAAGTATATATATAAATATTATATTAAATTATTTTTAATTTAATTTTAATCTTATAAATTTATATTATTATATTTAAGATTTATAAATACTTTAATAATATTTTATAAATATTTATAAGAAAGTGTATTATTTAATTAATATTAAAAAAACTTTTCTCTTTATTAAAAAAGGTTTTAATAAAGTGAATAAATTATTAATTAATAATATCTTAAATAATAAAATATAATATCTCGTTTATAGTTATATAATTTTAAATTTAAAAGAAAGAATTAAATAATTTAATAAATTATAATATATTTATTAATTAATATATAATTTATAATTATAAGTATTTTATATAATAATTAAAGATTTTATTATTTATTAAAGTTATATATTATATTAAAGTAATTAAGTCTTTAAAAGAATTAATATAAAAAGTATAATTAAAAGAGATTATAAGAACTTCTTTAACTAAAGGAATATTTATTTCCAGAGTTTATTTAAAAGTAATAAGGAGTATAAAAGAGTTTATTACCCTTATTAAATAAGAAGGGTTTATATAAATAAATAATTAAGTATTTAAACGAGTAATAATTATTTTAATTATAGACTTTTATTAAATTAATTTAATTAAAGAAATAAGTATAATATTAATAATAAGAGGGATTATAATTTAAGGATTAAAATAAGAGATAAGTATAAACGACTAAATTATTTAAAGAGGAATAATATTAAGATTATTATAAATTCCTTAATATAAGACTTAAAATATTTATTTATAATAATTATAATTTTAATATAAAGTTTTATAAGTGATTCATAAAAGTGAATAAAGAGTTTATAAACCTTATTTAATTATATATAAGAGTCTTAAAGATTTATAATTAAGTAAAAGACTTATTAAGTATTTATAAAGTGAACTTTAATTACCTTTATTAAATAAGTGAAATCTTAAATAAGAGAGTGAATGAAATGTTTAAGATTAAGGAATATAAGAAAAGTTATTTTAAAAGTATAATATATTTAAAAATAATTTATAAAGGACTTAAGATTAAAGAGGGAATTTAAAATATAAGTATTTAAATTAAATAAATTAAATTATATATTTAAAATATGTGTTTTTTAAAAAAAGTTAATATATATTTATATTTAATATCCGGTAAGGCGGAAGCACGTGACTTTTATTTTAATAAACTTTATATAAAATTATAAGATATTAAAGAAAAGCCCTTAATTAATTACGAATTAAATTATTATATATATAATATTTTATAATTATTTATATTTTTATAATTTTATAATTAATATTTATTAAACCTTTTATAAAATTATTTAATTACCTTTAATATAATAAATCCTTTTATTTTATATAATTATATAAAAAATAAATTTAAGAAATAATTTAAAAGATTCTTTTTATTTAATATATAATTTATAAATATTTATAAAAAACCGAAAAGATAAAGATTTAATCAATAAGGATTTAAGATTTTTTTTTAAACTTTAAAAAATACAAAATTATATTCTTAATAAATATTTTATAATCGAGTTAATAAACTTTATTCTTTTTATAAAAATTATCACGAGTATAATATTTCAAGTTTAAAAGGTATAATAAAAGGGTTTTTATTTAATAATATTAAAATAAAGAAAGAAGAGAGTTATTAAGACTTTAAAAAATTAAAAATTAAATTACGCGCTTTGCTCCGCGTATACACAGAACGAACGAAATTTAAGAATTAATTTTAAAATTTAAGAATTAATTTATTAAATTATATAATTTAAATTACTTTTATTTATATAATAATTAAAGTAAATTAATTAAAATTAATTACTTTATATAATAATTAAATATAAAGAAATAAAGGAGATATAATTATAATAAAAATATAAATATAAAAAAGATTTTAATTATTTATATAAATAATTTAATATAATTGAATTAAATTTAAATATAAGAGTTTTTAAATATATATTAATTCTTAATTTTAATATAATAACTTTATAATTTATTATAAATTATATTAAATAAATATTTAATATATAAATATAATATATATTAATTATTATATAAGAAATTATATAATAACTTTATATATAATTTAAATTATATATTATTAATAAAATATTTATAAATATTTATATATTTTTATTTATTCGATTAATTATAAATTAATTATATTATTATTATATATATTATTAAATATATATAAAATAAATATATAATTTGTGAGATGGATAGTAGTAGATAATAAGTCAACGGAATCAGTGAGTTATGAGACCAGTGAATTCAGTACAGAACTAATCTCTGAACCCCCTAAGAGGTTCAGGTGAGTATCCGCTATATACACATAGTGATCACGCGTCTATCCCGCACTTATTCAATAAGGCGCATAATAGTGATATAATTGATTTACAATTAACCGGAGGAGCGAAGGTGTACAGGTACCTGCAAGCACCTCGCTGACAGTGTATAATCCAAGTCATATGTAGACCTACCGCGTGATTTCCCACGTGACAGCCAGTACACATCATATAATTATTATATATATATAATAAATATTTATTTAAATTATTTGAAGAATATAATATATATTAATTATTATATAATAAATCACGTAATAAGTTTATATATAATTTAAATTATATATTATTATAATATATATTAATTATCACGTGAGAGATCACGCGATAAGTTTATAGATGACTTAAATTATATATTATTAATAAGGTGTTTATAATTGCTTATATACTTTTACTCGTTTAATTAAATATAATCAATTATATTATTATTATATACTTTATTAAATAAGTATAAAGTAAACGCGTGATTATTATATATATATAATAAATACTTACTTAAACCTTTTAAGAGGTTTAAAGATTAATTTTATATTAAATTCATTAATCTCATTAACTTATTACTTATTATTATTTATTTTATAAATTAATCTCTCTCCTCTTTAATAAGAAGTAATTTAATAAGTAATAATATTAAATTATTATTTTAAAAGTATTATTTTAATACTTGATTAAATTAATAAAGTTAATTAAATTATTAATAAGAATAATAAAGAGTTATTAAACCTTATCTTTAATAATAAAGAATCTTAAGCCCTTATTAATAATTATAATATTAATAATAATAATAAATTTACTTTTAATATTTAAATTATAATAATAAGAGATATTAAAACACTCTTGACTTTTAATATTAATTATTTATAAGAAAAAAGACAAGAAGTTAATATAATTAATTATTATATCTTAAATCTTTAATAAGAGAAGAATATCTTATAAGAAGACTTGAGATTAATTATCTTTATTAATAATTCATTTATTAACTTGACTCTTACTTTTCTTTAACCCTTAAATTTAAAGGATATTAAATTAAAATAAGAAAGTTCTTTTACATTTAATTTAATAAACATTAATGATTTTAATAATATTATTATTTTAAAACTGCGATATAATAAACTTAAAATAAAATTTAATAAGAAGAAGTCTTATAAGATTTAAACTTTTAATATATATCGCGAAAAGAATTTAAATAAATAGAGAACCTTTACTTCTTTATAAGAATAAGTCTTTAAAACTTAATTATAAACTTATAATAAGTATTTAACTTAAATAAATATTATAATAAGTATATTATAAGATAATATTTATAATATTTAAGAAATTATATAAAGGCAAAGTCCTTTTCTTTATAAGATTTATTAAGAAAGTTTTAAAGCCTTTTTAATTAATATAATTATTATACTTTAAATATATTAATAAGGAGTGTTTTAAGGCCTTTAAGAACTTTAATAATTGAGTGGAGAATCGGTCTTTAAATTATATACTTAAATGACTTCTCTTAAAGTAAATCAAGAATCGTGTTTTAAAAGGGATCAAGTAAAGACCCTTAATATTATCTTAATAAATAAAGAAGTCAAAAAGCAACTTGCTTTTATATTTTATAAAAAGGAAATAAAGTTTATAAGATATTAAATTAAACAAGTTTAATAAATTAAAAACCTTATTCATTTATAAATAAATAAAGGAAAGATAAGGGATTTAAATAAAGGTAATTTTATCTTAAAAGATCTTGGGATTGAGGGCTTAAACTCTTAAAAATATTAAAAGAAAAAGGAAAAGTTTAAATTATATTATAATAATATATTTATTAATAATTTTAAGTCTTTTAAATCCCTTTTTAAATTTAATTCCTTTATTAATATAATTTATTATATTTATAATTAAAAAGGATATTATATAAATAATAAGAGATATTTAAAGTATAATAAATAAATAAAGTAAAACCTTAAAAAAGTAAAGGTTTAAGAAGATTTCAAGAGCCTTTAATAATAAGTGAATTAAATTATTTAAAAAGAATAATCGCGTTTAAATCTTATAAAGGACTCGGGAAAAGGAAAGGTTAAGTCTTAAATATTAATAATTATAATTTTAATAAAAAAGGCACATTTACTTATATAATAATTTATACTTGATTGACTTAACTTGAAACAAGTGTCTTTAAAGTATTTATTAAATTAAGAAATACAAAAATAAATTATGATTTCTTTAATAATAAGTGAATTTAAAGTAAAGGGTTTATATCTTTAATTAAATATAATTAAGAATTTATAACCTTTTATAATAATAAATTTAAAGTTTATTAAATTTATAATCTTAAGGTTTTTATTATAAATAATTATAATAAGATATATTCATTTAAGTTTTAATTTTATAATTATAAGAATATTAATACTTATTATCTTGTTTTTAATATAAAATTTTATAAAAAGACTATTATATAATATATTAATTATATTAAAAAAAGATAAGTTTATATTTTAATATAATTTAATAATATTAAGATCCTTATTTTAAAAGAGTTTAATAATATTAAGATCCTTATTTTAAAAGAGTTTAATAAGGAATTTAATAATTTATTAAATATTAAGTTTTAAATATTATTTATAATAAAAAGTGAATATGATTATTTAAGAAATTAAAAATCGTGCTTTTATAATAATTCTTAAATATTTATATTATTATATAATTTTAATTATAATAAATTTAATATAATTATATATTAAATTAATACCCTTTATTAAGGAACTTTAAAAGTATTATTATACTTTTAAGAGTTTAATTATAATATATTAAATTGTTTTAATCTTAATAAAGTATTAAAGCTCCTTGATTTAAGAGATATTAAATATTTAATTAATATAAATAAATCAATTCCTTATAATCTCTTATATAATTTATTAAAAGTTTAATTAAAGGTATTATATTTATACTTATAAGATGCGATTTATAAGTATTAAATTAAATTTAATATAAGTCCCGTTAAGGCCCTTATTCTCTTTATTTCAAAAAAGGATAAAGGTCTTTAATTTTATATTAATTATCGTGAATTTAATAAAGTTATAATAAAGAATCAATATTTTCTTTCCTTTATTAATAAGACTTTTAACAAGTTAATAAGAGTTAAAATTTTCATTAAACTTAATCTTAAAGATATTTATTATTATATATATATATATATAATAATAATTATAAATAAAAGATAATATTTAAGACTTATTATAAATATTTTAAATACTTTATAATACCTTTTAAATTAATAAATATATTAATAATATTTTAAATATATATTAATATAACTTTAATTAATTTATTAAACTATTTTATAATAATATATTTAAATAATATCCTTATATATTTATAAAATAAAAATAAATATTATAAATATATTTATTAAATACTTATTAAATTATATAAAAATAATTTATTTTATAAATTAAATAAATATAAATTTATGTCGGAATTTTGTAATTTGTGTAAAGGTTACTTTATAATATAAGTCGTACTTTATATTATAAAGGGAAGTTCAAGTTATAAATCGAAGTTATAATCTAAGAGAAATTCAAAGTGAATTGAGGTCCGATTGTGATAAAAGAGTAAGAAGTTATTATGAACTTAATTTATTTTTTCTAGGGAATTTCAAGCACTTATATATTAAGAGGTTACGGATTTAAATCGCTATAACCGATAATTGATTTCAAACCAGATACCGGATATACGTCCGTAACGCTTACTAACCATTATAAATCATGATAAATCATGATAAATCAATATTACTATTATAAATCAATTCCCTTGATTTCAAAGCAAAAGAGGGGTTTTTGATTTCAAATCAACTTGAAGGTTCCCTTAACCCGTCCGTTAACCCGGACTAATAACAATTTAA
>KZ613483.1:764552-783929 GCA_002865625.1 Hyaloscypha hepaticicola
TATTTCTTATATTTAAAAATATAATATAATAACTTATTTATTAATAGGATTTAAATAATTTATATAATTATTTAAATGCGACAATTTAATATTAAAAAAATCAAGTTTTTCAAGTTCCTTATTAATATAAAAAGTATTTAAGTGAACTTTAAATAAATTTATAATATTATTAAATAACTTAAATTAAAATCGTTTTATAATATTTAAGTTTTTCTTAAATTTATAAACTTTTATTATAAATTCATTTATTAATATTTATATATAATCCTTAAACTTATAAATCTCTTAAAGGATATAAAACGAGATTATAAAACCGATTTATTTTAATGAATAAAAGTAATACAAGAGAGTTTTTAATTCTTAAAAGATATATTCACTTTAATACTTATTTTAATCAATTTTAATACTTTTAAGAAAAATTAAAGTAAAAATTAATATATTAAAATTTATAATTATAAAGACTATTTTATAATAATATAAGATTAATAATAATATTAAATAATATTAATATTTAATAATATTTTAATCTTAAAAGTTTATTAAAATTAAATATAATTATAAAAGTCTTTAAATATTAATATTATTACTTTAAAAATATTAAATATATAATCGAGATTATTATTAATTATAAAAACCTTTAATATTTTATAAAAATAAAGTATTTAAAAAATTATTAAATATATTAAATAATAGTCTTGTTCGGAACAGTAATCGTCTCTTTTACTCGGCCTTCAAATCGCACAATTATCTCATGTATTATAAGTCCTTGCTTGACTTCCATACCCTTAAATTAATGTTTTGAAAATGGGTGGATATGGGCTCGACTTAAGGGCAGTAATTTCGTTAATAATTAATGAAAAAAATATTAATAAAATAAGGGAGTGCTTTACTTACCTTAATATATAGTCCAATTGTATCCGTCTTTACTAGTCGGACTCGTATATGAAGTTCCTAAAATCGATTCTTGGGCATTTTATTTATAATATCGTAATATAGTATAAAATCGCCCTTACTCCAATAGTCTGATATCTCATTTTGTATATATAATATCATATATATACGAATCGTAAAGTAAAGATAAAGCTCTTTACGACAAGTCAAATACTATTAATTTATACGAGTATAAGGTAACGATTCGTTTCTTGATTGTCGGGTATAATTATTCGTGTTCTTAACAATTATATCCATGATTTCAATTGTATAATATATAATAAATAAAGTGATAAGGTCATTAAGAGAGATGTTCTCCGGGAGGTGAATCTCTTAATCGAAATGGGGCAATTTTATAGGAACGAATTCGTTCCCTTACGATTTCAAGGGCTCCTCATCAGGCCTCAAGGTCCCTTTATCAATTGGATTAAAGATAATATACTCTAGTATTATAGTTGTAGTACAATTTAATGTTCAAGTCGGTATTAACTCCTTTATTTATATATAAACAAGAACTAGAGTTTTGGTATTCCTCTAGAAAAACACTTATTCCGAGTACACGGACCATATAATACTAGTGGTAATTTAACGGATACTTGAAGAGTATCTTTAATTAAATAATTAAAAAGTATTTTAATGATTTAAACTTATTATATTCAAATCAATTAAATTACTTCCTTTTCCTTATTTAAGTATATTACTTTTAAGATAAAATTAATTATCCTTTATTAAAACAATTACCTTATATTACTTTATATTTTAATTTAAAATATCTCAAGGAGACTTATTCGTAATTTAATACTTCTCTTAAATTATAAAAACGATTTCTCTTTATTAAACACTCTTAATATAATACTAGTCACAAATTACGGGTTAAGACTCGGTTAAACTCTTCTTAATATAAATCCCCTTATTAATTATATAATTTCATTTACAAATCGGATAACTCGTTTTCTTTATTTTAATCCTTTATATTTTTAAACCTCTTATTATATAAATGGACCTTATATAACCGAATCCCTTTTCAATTCGCTTATCCTCATATTATTATATAATTAATTAAAGTTAATCATAAGAATAATTAAACTTATAAATCGAGGTCCCTTTTTAATATTATACCTTTTATATAATTATATTAATTGAATTTTAAATATATTAATACACAAGTTAAGATTCAAGATTAAAGGTCTTGAGAGTATTAAGATTAAAGGAAAGAGTTTAAACTTAATAAGAAATAATAAATTAATATAAAATTATATAATAAATCCATTACGCGAGTCTCTTATTAAAGAAACCTTTTTTAAACTCGAGTAATCTTAATCTTATTATTATCTTATATAATAAAACTTTAATTATTAATTCTTTTACTTTAAGAGTACTCTTAAAGACACGTTTAATATATATATTAATTAAAAAGATAATAACTTTTATTCCTCTTATTTTAAATTATTAAGAAGTATTATTTCCCTCTCTTAAATTAACTTTTAAGAGTTTTATTATTTATTTATAAACTTTATAAATCTTTTTAATCTTATTATACGATTATTACTTTTAAATATCCAAGTGATTGTCTTATAAGTTACTCTTATTCTTTTTATAATCTTACTTTTTAAATCAAATACTCGTTTTTATTAAAGTAAAGAGACTTTAATCTCTTATTAAACAAAATATAATCCGCGAGCCTTACTTTAAAACTTATATTATTATTTACTTTCCGCAATTCCTCTCTTATTTAATCGAGTCCTTAATTCCGTTTATAATAATCATTTAATCACTTATTCAAAAAGAGATCTTATATAATCCTTTAATCGGATATTAAACACTTAAATGATTAAAGATATTAAATTATTTAATAGCCTCTCTCTTATTATAATCTTGATCTTAAATAATTAATTTAATTAATTTAACTTTTATTAGTGAATTGAGGAATACTTGATTATAAATAACTTGAGTTATATAATATAATTTATATAAGAGTTAGTTTATTTAATAAAGCTTATCTCATTAATATTAAACTCTTAAAGCGAGTTATAAGAAGTATATTAAATTGTATATAATTAATAGTTTATATAAAAACGGACTTATAATTAAGAGATAATTATATAAAACGAGAAGTAAGTTCACGAGTATATAATAATATAAAATTAATATTATCGCATACAGTTCAGTCTCAATCACGTTATTGTCAATTCACTTGACAAGGCGCTCGCTGCACTCATATAAGAACTTACTAAACTTAGGGCATATACCTTTAACACTCGTATACTTCCTTCTTACTCTCTTAATTAGTCAAGTCAATATACTCAATACTCACCAAAACATCCCTATACTCTGCCCTTGTAATATATAATAGTTATGAGCCCGGCTTGCAAGTATTAAAGCTTTCATAAAAGTATAAATAGAGTATAACAGATTGTATATTTCAAACTCCTCGATATCCTCACTTTAATATACAAGTAACTACCTTTAAATACTATTAATATAATCACGAGCATTTTGCAAGTATAATAGAGTTTAAGAATATATAATTGAAAGGGTATACCTCCTATACGAAGTGATAACTATAGGTTGAATGGAAAGCTCGAAACAATGGGATTTAAGACCTTGTTAATCCCGATAGACTAGACACTCCTGTATATAACACCTTATTACTAGCTCCTCTCCCGACAATTAACGAGCTTAAGACAAGACTAAATGCAAAACGAGTGTCTGCCTATATAACTGCCATTAACGCGTGGAACGCTCAATAACCTGGAGGCAAAGAGTCAGACTTATCTAGTAAGCCAAATGCTCCTTTACTTGCTATATTCGAGAATATAAAGGCAGAGTATACGGCCCTCCTTCAAGATTATATTATCGTATCGAATATTCATAAAATGTACTCTGAATAATAGAGCCGTTTCCTCAATTGGCTTACCAAAACTGTCGACCTTGATATATAAGTAACTATAATAATTACTCTTCAAGCCCGAGCGAGTATCCCATTGGGGAACTTGTTAGGAATACTATTATCAGTCGGGATACTCATACCAGTTCAAAATCACGGTTCCATTCAAGAGATCTTATACTCTCTTAAATGCTAATATATTCCTTCAAGTATAATAATCATTTCGACTATTCGTAAAACTTATAAGAAAGTCCTTGCCGATAAAATTAAAGGAATAATAAACCAAGAGTACTAGTACTTGGAATAGTACTTAATATACGAAAATGTTAAACTATATAATATCCCCAAGATTTAAGGGTCCCTTATTATTAAGGACTTTCTCGAATATATTACTCGAAAAATATAATCCAAATAAGGAGTAAACGAGTTCCTTGCTTTTTTCAAAAATAATAAGTTTAATATACTCATCTTTACACTTAATTAGTACGGAATTCTCTTCTTATATATAATCTTCGAAAACTTGAAAGTAAAGTCAAGAACTAGTATTTCGGTATTTATTATACTTAATAAATATCGAGATACTTCCCTTAAATATTAAACCGAATCAGGAAAAGCTAAAGGATCAAAAAAGAGATCCGAGAGTAAGTTAAGAGAGAGTATAAGGAATATTTATATAACCCTTATAATAAGGAATACTATATCTAGAAACTTGAAACTTATTTCCGGATAGAGTTTATAATTATTAACTCTTATACTTATAAGAATAAGCCCGAGTTTATAAAGAAGTGTTATATTGAAATTAAGAAAGTATTACTTATATTAAAATAAAAGGACCTTTAAACTGAACTTAAAGAAAAGTATAAAATCAAGGTTTAATATAAAGTAATTACTAGTAATAGTAAAAACTCGAAAAAGATAAATAGTTAATTGAAACTCCTAGTAAATAAGTTCACTTTTCCGGTACTTAATCTTATACTTTTTATAAGAATACTAGGACTAGAGGTCTATTTAATACTCGACTTCTTATAATATCCGTTCTCGGAAAGTATATAATTGAATAATTATAATATAATATATATAGTGAATAATATTCGAATATGTAATAAAGGAATATTTATTAATAAACATCTTGGATATATAATTAAAATAAGATCTTTGAGTCTCTTAATAATTGATTATAATACTTATATAATTAAGAGTATTTTGAATAAGTAAAATGGAAAGAAAATTAATCTCGAGATTACGGATATAATAGTAATAAAGGGTTTTTATATAAATATTATATTTAAAGTTCTCTTATACAAGAAGGGAGTATAATATTATAAATTCGATAGGATATTAAGGATAAGAGATAAGTATAAAAATATTATATTATTATAAATAATATATATTTATAATATTATTTTTATTAAATACAAGTCTCTTTTAACTTATTCAAATACTTTATTTAAAGTGTTTATAAATATTAAAAGTATATTAATTAATATATCTTATACTTGAATAAAAAGTCAAGGAGTCTTTTAAGAGAAATAAGAAATACTTTCAATTATAAAGTAATATAAAAGAGAAATAGTATATACGAATAAGGTATTTAAGTCTTCAAGTACTTTAAAAGCTCGTATATTATATTTAGAATATATAAATTATAAGGTCAAGTAAAGTAATATACGAGTATTATATATAAGTATATATTAAATAAATAATATCAAAGCGAGTATTTAAAAGGAGATCTTCAAGACCCTTTTAAAGAATTATTTAAGACTTGTTTAATTATTTAATAATATATAATAATTTAAATTAATTACTCGTAATTAAAGACAAGTTTAGTGAAAAGCTCTTTATATTCTTATTTTTAAATAAAGAAAGAGTATAAGTCTTTAAGATTATATAAAACTTCGAGTATTAAATAAAGAGATAATATAATTTGAATATTTGTAAAATGAAATATAATTAAAAAAAAGTAATTATTATTATATATAATAATATTACTTATAAGTATTAATATATAAAAGAGGATATTGAACTTGAGATCTCTTTCTCTCTTATATTCACGAATTTAATAACAGATCCGAATGAATAAAACAAAAAGTGATTAATAAAACACTTATTATATACCTTTTAATAAGTCTTCTTAAAGAACTTTAACCGGAAATAATACTCGTAATAGTTTATTTATATAATATAAGTTTATTATATTTATATAAATAAAGCTTATTGAATAAAGTACTCGATTCGTGATTCCGAAACTACTTTAAATAATATAATCCGATATTTATTATATATATAATAATTAATTTCAAATCCGATTAAAATGGGATTTATATATATAATACTTGTGTGTATTTAAAAATTAAGGAACGGGAAGTAAATTAAATACGGAGAGTGTTTAAAGTGATATTATATAATCACATTAGTTATTTAATTGAATATTATATATTTAATATATATTATATATAAGTGCCCGTATTTAATAAGATTATTATTACCAGAAATGTTATATTCGACAAGAATATACTTTATTCTTTAAAAGCTCGCGAATAATTGAATAATTATTCAATTATAAAAACTCGAAGTTTAATAAAGCTTATTAAAGAAAAAGAGGTCCGGGATATTAATTTAATACTCGATAATATAAGATTATAGAATATAAAACTATTAGAGCGAAATATATAAGAGTTCAAGGGTCTAAGGGATATAAAGTATTAAAATAAATAAAACGAGTTCTCGAATATTTTATAAGAGTATAACTTGAGAGTAAAAGATATACTTATATATAAAATAAGACTTATAATACTTGAAAATACTTTAAAGTCCAAAATATTAATTAAATATAATATAAGAAATAAAAGTATTAAGTATTATAAGTATTTCAATATTACTAATAAAGATATTAAAGAGTAATTATTAAGTGAGAATCGAGTATAAGATCTATTAATTAAAGATATCTTAAAACTAGTTTTAGTGAGTATTAACCAAGACAATTAAGAGTTAACGAATAAGGAATCTGAAACTCGAAATCGAGCGGATAAGGAATTAATTACAAAACCAAAAAGGAAGTATATTAAAAGACTAATATTGAAAACTTATAATAACCGGTTCGGAATATATAATCGAAATAAGAAACTTGATAGCAATTCCGGTAAAATAAGAGATAATAATATAATAGTCTTATTAAACTCTTTATTAAAAACTATAAGCGGTTTAAATAATATTAATTATTCTTAAACTCTTATAAGTAACTTTTAACTTGATTATTTAAAAGAGTTTACAAGAATATATAATAATATAATAATATATATTATTATAATTATATTAATTCTTTAAAAGACTCACTCGAAATTTAATACTCGTGAGAATAAAATAATTTAATAAATTTATTAAAATAAGTTTTTATTAAAGTTAAAGTAATAAAAGGAACTTGAAAGTTATATATTTGAAATAAAGTTTAAAGTAAATTATATACTCGAATTAAATAATTTAAAAACTAGAGAGTATTAACGAGTTATATTAAGTATTCTAATTAAATAAAAAAACCTTATTACTATTCTTAAAATGGGTTTTTATTTATAAAATAAATATTAATAAATTCTTAATAAAGTGCCGTTTATATATTATAATATATAATAATTTATAAAAAGAGTTTATAATTTTTTTAATATATATAATTATATTAATAATACACTCGTTTCAAATCACTTATATTTTAATAATATACTTTAATCTTAAAATAAAACAATTCGATATAATGAATATATTCGTGAATATTATAAGGAAGTCAAAAGGATTATTAATTATATATAAGTTATTATTTGGTTTTGAAAGGCTTAAGTATATAATCGAGATTGATTAAGTATTTTATAAATTACGAGATTCCTTTACTTTATAATATAATAATTAGACTAGAATACTTAAGAGTATAAGATTATAAACCTTAAAAGAGGAAATATATATATTTATAAATATTTAATATAAGATTTTTATTATATTTTATATTAATAATATTCAAGTACTTTATTATAAAGATAATAAGTTTTATATTATTTAAAACATTAAAACTATGAAAAGAATATATAAATTATATAATATAAGAGATATAGAATAATTCTTAAAAATACAAGTAATAAAGGACTAAATAATTCGAAAAATATAATTCGTTTATAATACTTATATCGAGAAGATTAGTATAAAGAAAATCGAATTGATTAATAGAAAATACTTAAATATATTATTATTAAGTCTTGAGTTTAAGAAATATAATAAACAAGTCTTGAAATATTAAATTAAAGAATATTAAAAGAAAGTTAATTTTATATTTTATATTATTATAATAATATACTTGAATATAATATTTATAATCTCGATATTCTTTTAATTTCTTATTAATCCTAATCTTAAATATTTAATGATTATAAACTAGATTATTAAAATATCTATTCGGAATTTACTTTTTAGTAATTTAATATAATATTAAATATAAGAAAGTATAATTATAAATCGCTTTTAATATTTCTTTTATAAATAATACGGATATAAGACACTTGTTTTAAGAATATACTATTTCACTATTTAATAATTTGATTTAATGAAGAATTACTTATTAAATAATAATAATAACTTCCTTGATTAAAGTAAAGATATTCGGAATATCCTTTATTATAAAAGAGTTTATAGTATTTAAATAACTATTTAAGGATTTATATTTAAATCTTAATAAACTTTAAATTATCTTTTATAATAATTAATAAATAATTTAATTAATTATTAAGAATAATAAATATATTATTATAAATCTTTATTATATAAATATTTATAATATATAAATAAGATAAGAGTATTAAATAAAAGTATTTAAAGTAATATACTTATTAATAAATTAATAAAAAATTTATTATAATATAAATTCAAATACTTTAAAGTTTTATTTAATCTTTAAAATATTCGTGAAATACTCGAAAAGATTAAATAATTAAAAGGAAATACTTATTTCTTTTATTATTTTATTTATAATTTCAAATTTATAAAAAGGAAATCTTAAAATAAAGAATTAATTTATTTTCGAGAAATATTTAAATAAGATAAAAGAATAAATAATATTCTTAAACCAGTATTTCGAGTTTCGAAATTCAATATTCCAAATCTCTTAAAGTCTTAAAAAATATATTTATTATAATATAATAAATATCTTTAAACTAATCCTTTAAATTGGACAAAATCCCTTGAATCTCCCAAAGAGTACTAGAACTATTAAAGGTAATCTGGTCCAAATTATCTCTATTATTAATATCCTTGTTCTCACTCTTATTCTTATTCTCGTATTTTACTAGTATATTATTACTAGTCAGGAATTCTTATATTACAGTCCAAGTATACTTCAAGGACTATAAGTATAAGTTACTATTATTGAAAAACTCGAAGGAATTTCTTGAGGAGTTTACTATTACATTATCTGTACTAGCTTTACTCTTCCGGTATAGTCTTATTATTTTCAAGATAAAAGGGATAATAGAATCTGGAATACTCTTATACTTATCACTATTCGAGTATATAAAGTAATAGTAACTTGGACTAATATTCTCATTATCGTAATAGTAACTATTACTTATATCACGGAGAGACACACTAGTATATTACAAACAGGAACGAGAGTGTATAATACTTGAAATATATATCAATTCTCTAAAAATGTAAGATGGATAGTGATAGGCAATAAGTCAATGAAATCAGTGAATTGTGAGACCAGTGAATTCAGTATAAAACTAATCTCTGAACCCCTTAAGAGATTCAGATAAGTATTCGCTATATATATATAAGTGATCACGCGTCTATCCCGCACTTATTTAATAAAGTGTATAATAGTAATATAATTAATTTATAATTAACCGAAGGAGTAAAGGTATATAGACATCTGTAAACACCTTACTGATAGTGTATAATCCAAGTCATATACAGACCTACTATATGATTTCTCATATAACAATCAGTATATATCACAATTATTCCCCCCTCCAATAATCTTATCCCCAAGATCTCTTATATCCATTTTGGTAAACTATCTCTATTACTTGGAACAAATTTCCAATTAATATTAAGGGGATATATAGATTATAATAATAATTAATATACGGATTATACTTGTATTTTCGTAAAATCATTACTAGTACTGATTCGCTAACGGGAAAGTGATTAGTAATAGGTAAAATAATAATTATAATATTATATATATTACTTATATATAATATACTCTTATTAGTCCGATTGAGAATTATACCCTTCTATATCAAGGTACTATTCTATATCTTAATACTTCTTCCCGTTTAATATATTAGATATTCTAAATAACTTTAAAAATAGAAAAATTTATATATAAATAATATATAAAAATTCCAAATATCTCAAAGGAAATGAACTTGTCCTTTAGAAATCTTTAGGAATTAATACTATTATAATATATTATATCCGGAATAGAATTAATACGGATTTATAAGTAATTAATCCAGGCATTTTACTAATATTATTTAAGAATCAAGTTACTTTCTATAAGATAATCTTTTTTCCTTAGATTAATAATCTATATATCTATACTTTCCAGTTTCTTCTTTTACTCTTTTTTAAGACTTTCTTTAATCAGATTTTCAATTTGATTTCCAAATTTCCAAAATATTATAATTCTATTAAATTAATTAAAAGTAATATAATAATCTTTTAGATACTTTTCCAAAGATTAACTAGTATCTCAAATACTTTAAGTATTTAATTATTAATCTAGATATATAATATATTCAAATATCTAATTTAAAGAATTATAAATACTATTCTAGTAATAGAAGAAAATATATTCTAATAAATTCCTTTAAGATTCCTATTTAAATTTCTTAAATTTCTTTGAATTTTCCAAAAATTATTTTAATTTTTGAAAACTAATATAAAAATATTAGATCTTATATATCCTTTCGGAAATTTATCGGATTTAAAAAGACTAGATTAATAAATAGAAAATATTTCTTAATATATATTCAGAAATTTATATAATATATAAGAAAGATATTAATAATTTCTAGTCCTAGATCTAAAAGAAATAGAAAAGAATTAATAAGTTTATTAACTCTTTTTATTATATAGTAATTATATATAAAGAATCGGATCTATAAACTAATATTCCTGAAATAAATTATTATTATCCTTTAAGGTCCTTGATTAATCTATAATAGAAGTATTATAAAATATATAATATAAATATTATATTAATTACTAATATTTCTAAAGAGTTTAAAAAACTATTAGTAATAGGTATTTTGGATTCGGATAATATAATAATTATTATAGTTAAAGAATTAATTATTATAGTTAAAGAATTAATTACAGAAATTCGGACTTATTATAAAGTTTATATAATAATTATAAATTCATTTCTATTCTTTCCAAATCTTATCTCACTAATATTTCTTATAGAATTATATTATTCCCGAGTTAAGGGAGTATATTCCGGAAAAGATTATCCGATACTTTATAAATATCTGAGATTATTTAATATTTGGAATTTAATATTTTTCTTTAATAGAAAATAATATTATTAGATTAGAAATTATTTTTATTTGAAATATCTATAACTAGACTATCTATAATAAATCTCTTCTATTCTTTTTTATAATCTTTCTCTCAAGATATAAATATAATTATTTTGTAAATCTTAATAAAATTCTGAAAACCCTTATAGGAAAAAAAACTCAAGAAAAGAATATCTTAATTACTATTCAGGACCTTTCTTAATCTGCCTAGTCCTTTCTTTATTTATAGAGACTGATCTCTTTATTTTAATAGATTAGAGTTTTTTAGTATTTTAAAAGGATCTTGTAAGATCTCTACTAGTTCTAAATTATAATTTTTATTATATAATTTCAGAAGATCTTTAGTATTTTCAAGGTTAAGGAAAACGGGGAATTATATATTATAATTATTTAATCAGGATCTCTATTTAATCAAATACTAATATTCCTTATATTTATTATCTTATTTATAATTAATAATAATTTTAATTTTCTATTCTTATTCTTTATTATTATTTATAAATTCCGGAAACTCTCTAATAGAATATAGATCGGGATTTTATTTCTTTTTTATTATATATTCTTCAAGAAGGAAAATATAAAAAATTAAATATAATCTATTATATAAATTTGAAAATTCTAATTTATATATAGATTCACTAATATATTCAAGGATTTTAAATAAATCTATAAATTTGGATATAAGTTTCCCCGATTTCAATTTGAGATTTTTAATTAATAATATAATCCAGATTCCTTTAAAATAGTATTTTATTAATTGATATCTATTATAATAGATCTCTTAATTATTTTATATATAATTCCAAAACTCTTAAAGCTTTTTTCACTCTTTAAAAAGAATCTCTAGTCTTTTATATATAATTAATACTTCCCCTTTAATCCTGTTCTCAGGATTCTATAAAAGTTTCGAGTAATAATTATAATATATCTTAAATAGTATATTCTATAAAATCTGATATTTTAAATTATTATATATAAATTCTATAGAAGACAATTTCTCAAATTAATTATTCTTTCGGAAATTATAATAATTTCTTAGATAATATTTAAGAGTTTAATTTTATCTTTCTATTTATTTATTCATTTATAGATAGAATACTATATTTAAATATTATTTATATATTAGATAATAATAGAAAGTAGACTAAAAATAGTTTATAAATATTATTTCCCGATTAGAGATAATTCTATTAAATATACTAAATAATAAAAATACATTTTCTTATATAAATTTAATAAGTTCCAGAGAGTTAATTATCTTATTATAAATAATATATCTAGTCATTTTCGAGTATTAATTAATAATAATAAGAATTATATTAAAATCAGGACCTTCTATCGGGTTTTTATATAATAGTAAACCTATAATGAAATCTATAAAGATCTCATTTCAGGGCCTTTTAGATTATAATAAACTATTTAATAGACTATATAGTATATACTATTTGACTTTAACTCTCTAATAAATATTATATTCTTTATAATATATACGAATATTAATTTCTATATTTTCCCAATATTAGAATCTTTTAAAGAACTCGAGTATCTTCTTGATTTTATAATATTCTATTAAAGGATTATTATAATAAAACTTTATAACTTTTCTATATAATATTAGATTCTCTAATATAATAACTCTTGACTTATATCTAAATAGACCCGAATTATCTATTATTCAGATTTCCTTTCTATTAGTATTTCTTTTACTAAATCTCTTTTTCGTAATATTTTAATATCAGGAATTATTCCTCTAAATTATTTGAATAATATCTAATAAAGATTTAGATAAAAGAACTAGTATTATAGTCTTTTTAGTAATTATATATATTTATATTCGTGAAATTAGATATTTATAATTATACAATTCAAAGACTCGAGGAAATAAGTCTTTAATATCTTTAAATAATAAGATTAAGAATATTCTCTTTATACTAATATCTGAAATAATATCTTTAAGATATATTCCATTATCTTAATTCCCTTATAAATAATATAGATAAAGATTTCTTTACTCTTTATATAATAAATAATCCCCTCGAATTATAACGGAAATAGTAAGTTTTATAAATTTATTTTCGAGAGATAACTTTTTAGTAATTTATATAATTACTTGAATTATAATAGTAAAAGTTCCTTTAAATTTATTCTGAAAAGTCAAGAGTTAAATTATATTAATAGGACTATTAATATAATTGGAATATCTACTAGATCCGTTTATAGGATTTAAGGCATCTCTATAATATATAATCTCAAAGTTATATATTATAAGATATATTATCTAATATTTCTAATAGTTCTCTAGGTATTTTGTTTTTATAAAATACTAGAGATTTTTATAATTAATAATAATCTCGATTATATATCTAATACCTTTAAGATAATAGTACTAATACTTAAAGGCTTTTATAATTACAAGAAATTCCCCGTTATGAATATTATAATTACACTCAGTTCCGGTAAGTTTCCGAAACCAAAACACTATCGGATACTAATATTATTTAATACTATTATTAGTCTCATATTATTATAAAATAGTTCTTATAATTATAAATTTTAATATATTAATTTCTATTCTAATCTTCTTAAAAGAATCGAAATAGACTAGAATAAATACTAAAGTAAATATATCCTTTAAAAATTGAAAACTCTCTTATATTATCTCTATCTATTAAAATAGACCGGTTTTATAATCTTATTTTATATCCTTTAAGAAATCTATAAATCCAAGAATTATATATAAATACTAATAAATAGATCTATTTAGGATTTACTCGAATACTTTCTATACTAATAAGGAATCCGAGAAACTCAATTTCTTTAATATTAAATTCATATTTATTCAATTTACAAAATAGATTATTTTTATATAATCTAGTAAATATCTAATAGATATAATTATAATATTTATCTTTATTTTATAAATATATAAGAATATTATTTAAATATACTATTATAAAATAATCTAATAAATTAACTAGAATTATATTAATATATACTTGAAATATTACTAATATATTTACTAATTCAAAAGGTATTATAAAGTATTTAAAATATCTATAATAAATCCTAAATATTATCTTTCACTTATAATTATTATATATATATATATAATAATAAATATTCTTAAGATTAAATTTAATGAAAATTTTAACTCTCACTAGTCTATTAAAGGTCTTATTAAGAAAGGAAAGAGGATATCGATTCTTTATTATAACTTTATTAAATTTATAATAATTGATATAAAGTCGAAAACCTTTATCCTTTTTCGGAATAAAGAGAATAGGGACTTTAATAGAACTTATATTAGACCTAATCTAATATTTATAGATTATATCCTATAAATACAAATATAATATCTCTAACTAGACTTTTAATAAATTATATAAGGAATTATAAGAAATTAGTCTATTTATATTAATCGAATATTTAATATCTTCCAAATCAGGAAACTCTAATACTTTATCGGAATTAAAATAATCCGATATATTATAATTAGATTTTCGGAAATATAATAGTACTTCCGAGACTCTTTAATAGAAGATAATAATCTAATATATAATTATATTAAGATTATTATAACTAGAATTATATAATAATATAAATATTTAGAAACTATTATAAAAGTATAATTTCCAATTTCTTAAATAATTATATTTGTTTTTTATTATAAATAATACTTGAGATTTAATATCTAATAGACTATTAAATTCCTTATTAAACTCTTTTAGAATAAGGATTTTAATATTATTAAATTATACTAGAATATAGACTTATCTTTTCTTAATATAATTAATATATTATATAATAATTTTTTTATAAAATTCTATACTAAAAACAAGATAATAAATATTAATATTCTTATAATTATAGAATCGGAACTTGAATAAATATATCTCATTATAATTATTTATAATAAAAACCTCAAGATTATAAATTTAATAGACTTTAAATTTATTATTATAAAAGATTATAAAATCTTAATTATATTCAATTAAGAATACGAATCCTTTATTCTAAATTCACTTATTATTAAAGAAATTATAATCTATTCTTATATCTCTTAATCTAATAAATACTTTAAAGATATCTATTTTAGATTAAATTAATTGAATATAAATTATTATATAAATAAATATACCTTTTTTATTAGGATTATAGTTATTAATACTTAAGATTTAATCTTTTCTTTTCCCGAGTCCTTTATAGAATTTGAATATAATTACTCTTCTTGAATAATCTAATTTATTTATTATTAAAGATTCCGGAAATTCTCTTAAATCTTTACTTTTTCAGGATTCTATTTTATTTATTTATTATATTTAGAATATCTTTTACTATTTATATAATATTCTTTTTAATTATAAATATAATAGATTATATTAATAAAGAAATTAGATTTAGAAAGAGATCTAGAAGATCTAGAATTATTATTAGATATATTATTATAATATAATCTAGACTTTTCCTTTTTCTTTTAATATTTCTAGAAATTTGAATTTCCAATTCCAGAATCTTTTAAAATAGAATTACTTTTACTTAAATCCTTTATCTTTCCTTTCTTTATTTATAAATAAATAAGATTTTTAGTCTATTAGATCTATTTAATCTAATATCTTATAGATTTTATTTCTTTTCTATAAAATATAAAAGTAAATTATTTTTTAATCTCTTTATTTATTAAGATAATATTAAGAGTTCTTATCTAATCTCTTTTAGAATATAATTCTTAATCTATTTTAAGAGAAATTATTCGAGTATATAATTTAAAGACCGATTCTTCACTTAATTATTAGAATTCTTAAAGACCTTGAAATACTTTTTATTAATATATTTAAAATATAGTAATTATATTAGTTAAAAAGACCTTGAAATTTTCCTAATAAATCCTATAAAAAGAAGGACTTTACTTTTATATAACCTTTTAGGTATTATAAATATTATTCTATAATATATTTATTATAATATTTACTCGAATTAAATACCTATTATAGATCTATAATTAAATCCTGAAAATCTATTCTTATAAGAAAGTAAAGATTTTCTATTTATTTAAATTCTTTTTATAATATATATTAAAAATCCGGACCTTATAGGATTTCTCTTTATTAAATTCTATTTTGAACTTATTATATTATAATTCTGGAATAATAATATTATTAAAATTATTAATATCTATTAGATTAAATATAAAAGAACTTTTCTATTCCAGTTTAATATTCTCCGAATCCAAGAATTAAGGGAAAGTAAAAATCAAATTAATAAATAAATTATTAATAGAAATAATTAATCTCAAGTCTTCTTATAGAATATTCTTCTTTTATTAAAGATCCAAAATATAATAGTTAATTATATTAACTTTCTATCTTTTTTCTTATAAATAATTAATATTAGAAATTAAGAATATCTTAGTATCTTTTATTATTATAATTTGAATATTAAGAATAAGTTTATTATTATTATTAATAGGATTATTATTATTATTATTATAATTATTAATAGGAGTTTAGAATTCCCTATTATTAAATATAGAATTTAATAACTCTTTATTATTCCTATTAATAATTTAATTAATTCTATCAATTTAATTAAATACTAGAATAGTACTTTTAGAATAATAGTTTTATATTACTATTTATCGAATTATCTCTTATTAAAGAATAAAGAGATTAGTTTATAAGATAGATAGTAATAGGTAATAAGTTAACGGAATTAGTAAATTGTGAAACCAGTGAATTCAATATAGAACTAATCTCTGAATCCTCTAAGAGATTCAGATAAGTATCTATTATATATATATAAATAGTTATATATCTATTCTATACTTATTTAATAAAGTATATAATAGTAATATAATTGATTTACAATTAACTAGAGGAGTAAAGGTATACAAATACCTATAAACACCTCGCTAATAGTATATAATCCAAGTTATATACAGACCTGCCGCGTGATTTCCCACGTGACAGTCAATATATATTACAAAAAATATATAAGAAAATATTATAAAAAACTCATTAATTAAATAATTATTAAAAATAATATTATATAATTACTTTTATTATTTCTTTTAAGGAATATTCGAAAACTTCTTAACGATTTTCTTCGAATAAGAGTGAATCTAAAATATTAAAAAAGATTAAGAAAAATATATTTTAAATTTACTTTTAAAATACGAGTATTAATAGTCCTTTATTTCCAATTCTCTTTATATATAATTATTAATCTAATTTTAATTATATTATTTAATACTTGAAATATTTGAGATTTTTGAAATGAAAGTGAAAATATAAAACGAGATACTTATTAAAAATCTAAAGAGTATTTAATAGAAGTATTCGTGAGATTATATAAAGAGTTTAAAGTCGTGAGTAATTACTCGCAAATAGATTATATTAGACTAATTTTGGAATAAAGATATATTATAAGACTGTTTTATATACTTTAATTAATCAGGAATACTATTCACTTAATTAACGAGTATTTAACAAGTGGATTATTAATTAATAAATAATATTCTTAAAGAGTATATTATATATAATTTAATCTCAATTATATTATTATTAATTCATTTAATAAAGTATTTATTATACTTATATAAGAACTTATTAAACTCAAAGTATATACTTTTAATACTCATATATTTCCTTTTTATTCTTTTAATTAATTAAATTAATATATTTAATATTCATTAAAATATCCTTATACTTTATTCTTATAATATATAATAAATATAATTATAATAAATATATTAAAATATAAAATAAAATACGAGTATATAATATATTAATTATTTTATAAATAAATTAAATCGCGAATACGAGAAAGTTAATTAATCTTATAATTAAATTTTATATAATTATTTTAATTAAATATAAAAATATTATAAAACTATTTAAGATATTCTTTAAGATTAATAATAAATTATAAGAACTTTATTTTATTATAATATTTATTATAATTTAATTTATATTTTAATTCCTTTAAATACTTGACTTTAAGTATAAGATCTTTATTATTATATTTTAATAAATATATAATTTTATTAAATTATTTAAAAGTCTTATAATTAACTTTAATATCGTGATTTAAAAGACTTTTAATAAAAAGTAATAATAAAACTCATTTATAAATAATATTAATATTAATATAATTTTTATAATATATAATTATTTTTTTATAATAAACTTTTATATATTTTATTAAAAATCTTATTATATAAAAGTTAAGTGTTTTTTAAAGTATTTATATTTAAAGAATAAATTTAATAAGAAGTAAAAGATTTGGAATTTAAAGTGAAAAGTTAAATAAATAATATAAAAGAAATCAAGAAATCAAAATTATTTAATAATAATAATAATATAGTTTTAATTATAAAAAGTAATTAAGAAATTAATATTATTATATATAATTTTAATTATTTTATAATTAATAATCTTATTATTTTATTAATAAATATAATTCTCTTAATTAAATATAATATTTTATAAAATAAATATATTATTAATATAAATTATATAAATTATATTATAAATATACTTTTTTAATAAATCTTATAAAAAGAATAATATAATCGAGTCTTTAATCGATTTAAGAGTTTTTAAATCAAGGTTTATATTTTTTTATAAAAGTTTAAATTTAATAAAAAGTAAAAAATAAAAAAAATTAAATATAATTTTGAAAATAAAAAATAAATATTAAAAATTCATTTAATTTATATTAAATATAAGTTAATTTAATTTAATTATATAAACAAATTCACGTGATCTTTAATAATAAGTTTTAATAATTTAAAAATTTAATTCTTTTTTAAAAAAAATTTAATATTTTTAAAATAAATAATTATTATTTATATTAAATATTAAAATTAAAATTAAAACACGTAATTAATTTTATAATTCAAGGATTAAAAGTTTAAATTAATAGTCACGTGATTATTTATTAGTTTATTAATTAAAAGGAAATTTTATTATTATTATTATTATTATTATTATTATT
>KZ613483.1:789071-819437 GCA_002865625.1 Hyaloscypha hepaticicola
AAATTTAAAGTCTATTAAATTTATAATCTTAAAGTTTTTATTATAAATAATTATAATAAAATATATTTATTTAAATTCCGATTTTATAATTATAAAAATATTAATATTTATTATTTTATTTTTAATATAGAATTTTATAAGAAAACTATTATATAATATATTAATTATATTAAAAAAAGATAAGTTTATATTCTAATATAATCTAATAATATTAAAATCCTTATTTCAAAAGAATTTAATAAAGAATTTAATAATCTATTAAATATCAAATCTCAAGTATTATTTATAATAAAAAGTAAATATAATTATCCGAGAAATTGAAAATTATATTTTTATAATAGTTTTTAGATATTTATATTATTATATAATTCTAGTTATAATAGTTTTAATATAGTTATATATCAGATTAATACTCTTTATTAAAAAGTCTCGGAAATACTATTATACTTTCGAGAGTCTAATTATAATATATTAAATTATTTTAATTCTAATAAAGTATTAGAGTTTCTTGATTTGAGAAATATTAAATATTCAATTAATATAAATAAACTAATTCTTTATAATCTCTTATATAATTTATTAAAAGTCTAACTAGAGATATTATATTTATATTTATAGAATATAATCTATAAATATTAGATTAGGTTTAATATAAGTCCTATTAGAATCCCTATTCTCTTTATTCCGAAAAAGGATAAAGGCCTTTGACTTTATATTAATTATTGTGAATTTAATAAAATTATAATAAAGAATTAATATCCTCTTTCTCTTATTAATAAGACCTTTAATAGACTAGTAAAAATCAAAATTTTCACTAAACTTAATCTCAAGAATACTTATTATTATATATATATATATATATAATAATTATAAGTGAAAAATAGTATTCAAGACCCGTTATAGATATTTTAAGTATTTTATAATATTTTTTGGATTAGTAAATATATTAGTAATATTTTAAATATATATTAATATAACTCTAATTAGTTTATTAAACCATTTCGTAATAGTATATTTAGATAATATTCTTATATACTTATAAAATAAAAATAAGTATTATAATTATATTTATTAGATATTTATTAGATTATATAAAAATAATCTATTTTATAAATTAAATAAATATAAGTTTAATATTAAAGAGATCAAGTTTCTCGAATTCCTTATTAATATAAAAAATATTCAAATAGACTTTAAATAAATCTATAATATTATTAAATAATCTAAACTAGAATTATTCTATAATATTTAAGTTTTTCTTAAATTCGTAAACTTCTATTATAGATTTATTTATTAATATTTATATATAATCCTTAAACTTATAAATCTTTTAAATAATATAGAATAAGATTATAAAACCGGTCTATTCTAATAAATAGAAATAATATAAGAGAGTTTTCAATTCTTAAAGGATATATTTATTTTAATATCTATTCTGGTTTATTTCGACTCTTCTAAAAAGATTAGAATAGAAATTAATATATTAAAATTTATAATTATAGGGACTATTTTATAATAATATAAGACTAATAATAATACTAAATAATACTAGTATCTAATAATATTTTAATTCCGAAAACTTACCGGAATTAAATATAATTATAATACCTATAATAGAGAATTTCTTATAATTATAGAAACCTTTAAATATTAATACTATTATCTTAAAAGTACTAGATATATAATCGAGATTATTATTAATTATAAAAACCTTTAATACTTTATAGAAATAAAATACTTAAAGAATTATTAAATATATTAGATAATATATCTTATAATATATAATTTTAAGATTATATATTATAGAAATGCCTTAAATCCTATAAATAAATCTAATAGATATTCCGATTAAATTAATAATTCTATTAATATAATTTAATTCCTAATCTTTTAGAATAAACTCAAAGGAACTTTTACTATTATAATTTAGATAATTATATAAATTACTAAAAAGTCACTTCTTGAAAATGAACTTATAAAGTTTATTATCTTTATTATAATTCAAGGGGATTATTTATTATATAAAGAATAGAGAGATCTTTATCTAGATTACTTATAAGAGAATTAAAATAATAGAATATATTTTAAAGATATTATTTCAAATATTAATATAAAGAGAATATTCTTAATTTTATTATTTAAAAGTATTAAAGACTTATTTTCTCGAGTCTTCAAATTGAATAGTTATAAATATCTAATTTCACGAATATAAATATATATAATTATTAAAAGGATTATAATACTAGTCTCTTTATCTAAACTATTATTAGATATTATCTAGATAATTTAAAAGAATAATTCCCGATATTAAAATATTATAAAAAAGAGATTTAATAAAAGAAATACTAATAAAAAGGAAATCTAGATAATAGATAATTCGAGTCTATTTAAGTATAAGTCAAGAGTTATTATATTAGAGAATCTAGTATTATATAAAGAAATTATAAAACTTTATTATAATAATCCTTTAATAGAATATTATAGAATCGAGAAGATACTTGAATTCCTTAAAAGATTCTAATATTAGGAAAATATAAAAACTAATATTCGTATATACTATAAAGAATATAATATTTACTAAAGAATTAAAACCAAATAATATATATTATATAGTTTATTAAATAGTTTATTATAACCTGAAAGGCCCTGGAATGAAATCTTTATAGATTTTATTATAAATTTATTATTATATAAAAATCCGATAAAAGATTCTAATTTTGATATAATTCTTATTATTATTAATTAGTACTCGAAAATGACCAGGTATATTATTTATAATAAGACAATTAACTCTCTGGAATTTATTAAATTTATATAAGAAAATATATTCTTATTATTTAATATATTTGATAGAATTGTCTCTGACTGGAAAATAGTATTCACAAGTCATTTTTAGTTTACTTTCTATTATTATCTAATATATAAATAATACCTAAATATAATATTCTATTTGCAAATAGATAAATAAATAAAAAGACAAAATCAGACTTTTAAATATTATCTGAAAAGTTATTATAATTTCTAAAAGAATAATTAGTTTAAGAAATTGTCTTTTATAAAGTTTATATATAATAATTCAAAGTATTAGATTTTGTAAAGTATACTATTTAAAGTATATTATAATTATTATTTAAAACTTTTATAAAATCCTGAGAATAGGATTAAAAGAAAAGTATTAATTATATATAAGAGATTGAAAATTCTTTTTAAAAAACGGAAAAAGCTTTAAGAATTCTAGAATTATATATAAAATAATTAAGAGATTTATTATAATAAGTATTAATTAGTGAAATACTATTTTAAAAGAGTCTGGATTATATTATTAATCAAAAATCTTAAATTAAAACCGGGAAAACTTATACTCAAATTCATAAGTCTATTTAAGATCCTTGAATATATTAGTAAATCTATATATAAATTAGAATTTCTAAATTTATATAATAGATTATATTTAACTTTTTATATTTCCCTCTTTAAAGAATATATAATAAAGAAAGGATAGGACTCCGATTTATATTTTATTAAAGAGTTTCCGGAATTTGCGAATAATAATAAAGAATAAGAATAGAAAGTTAAAATTATTATTAATTATAAATAAGATAATAGATATAAAAAGTATTAGTATTTAATTAAATAAAGATTCTAATTGGATAATTATAATATATAATTCCCTATTTTCCCTAATTTTGAAAATATTAAAGATCTTTTAAAATTATATAATAAAAATTATAATTTAGAATTAATAGGAATCTCGTAAAGTTCTTTTAAGATACTGAAAAGTTCTAATTCATTAAGATAAAGAGATCGTTTCCTATAAATAAAGAGAAGACTAGATAGACCAAGAAAGATCTTGAATAGTAATTAAGATATTCTTTTCTTGAGTTTTTTTTTCCTATAAGAAAGAGTTTTTAGAATTTTATTAAAATTTATAAAATAATTATATTTATATCTTAAAAGAAAGATTATAAAAAAGAATAGAAGAGATTTATTATAAGTAATCTAGTTATAGGTATTTTAAATAAAAAATAATTTTTAATCTAATAATATTATTTTCTATTAAAGAAAAATACTAAATTCTAAATACTAAATAATTTCAAATATTTATAAAATATTAGATAATCTCTTTCGGAATATACTTTTCCAATTTAGGAATAATATAATTCTATAAGAAATATTAGTAAAATAAGATTTAGAAAGAATAGAAATAAATTTATAATAATTATAAAAACTTTATAATAAACTTGAATTTCTATAATTAATTCTTTAATTATTATAAATATTATATTTTCCGAATCCGAGATATTTATAATTAATATTTTCTTAAATTCCTTGGAAATACTAGTAATTAATATAATATTTATATTATATATATTACGGAATTCCTATTATATATTAATCAAGTACTTAAAAGGATAATAAAAACTTATTAGTAGAATATTTTCTTATAAGTCTGGATTATTCTTATCAGGAATCTTTATATAATAGAAAGAGTTAATAATCTTATACTTATCCTTCTATTCCTCGAAGATCTAGTTTTGAGAATTATATATATTAATTTTATATATACCGGAATAGATATCGAGATATATTTTTTAGATCTTGATTATATCTTTTTAGATCTAGTAAATTTTCAAAAGAATATAAGGAATCTGATATTTTTATATTAATTTTTGAAAATTTGAGAAATTTAAAGAAATTTAAGAAATTTAAATAGGAATCTTAAAGGAATTTACTAGAATATATTTTCCTTTATTATTAGAATAATATTTATAATTCTTTAAATTAGATATTTGAATATATTATATATCTAGATTAATAATTAAATATTTAAAATATTTGAGATATTAGTTAATCTTTAGAAAGGTATTTAAAAGATTATTATATTACTTTTAATTAATTTAATAGAATTATAATATTTTAGAAATTTGGAAATTAAATTAAAAATCTAATTAAAGAAAGTCTTAAAAAGGAATAAAAGAAAGAATTAGAATATATAAATATATAGAATATTATATTATTAATTTAAGGAAAAAAGATTATCTTATAGAAAATGATTTAATTCTTAAATAGTATTAGTAAAGTATCTAGATTAACTATTTGCGAATCTATATTAATCCTATCCTGGATATAATATATTATAATAATATTAATTCCTAAGGATTTCCAAAGGATAGATTTATTTCCTTTAAGATATTTGGAAAATTTATATATTATTTATATATAAATTTTTCCATTTTTGAAATTATTTAAAATATTTAATATATTAGATAAAAAGAAGTATTAAAGTATAAAATAATACCTTAATATAAAGGGATATAGTTCTCAATCGGACTAATAGAAATATATTATATATAAATAATATATACGATATTATAATCACTATCTCACTTATTATTAATTACTTTTCTATTAGCGAATTAGTATTAATAACGATTTTACGAAAATATAAATATAATCCATATATTAATTATTATTATAATTTGTATACTTCCTTGATATTAATTAGAAACTTATTTTAAGTAATAGAGATAGTTTATTAAGATAAATATAAGAGATCTTAAAAATAAGATTATTAAAGGGAAGAATAATTATAATATATACTAGTTATTATATGAGAAATCATATAATAGATTTATATATAATTTGGATTATATACTATTAGTAAGGTATTTATAAATACCTGTATACCTTTACTCTTTTAATTAATTATAAATTAATTATATTACTATTATACACTTTATTGAATAAGTATAGAATAGACACGTGACTATTTATATATATATAACGGATGTTTACTTGAATCTCTTAAAGGGTTCAGAGATTAGTTCTATATTGAATTCATTAGTCTTATAATTTATTAATTCTATTAATTTATTATTTATTATTATCTATTTTATAATAATTTTAAAAATAAGAGATTATTTTTTTAAATTTAAGAATTCTTATTAATTTAAAGACTTATATTAAATTTAAATAAAAGATTTATATTATTAATCTTATAAAAACCTTATCTTTTTTTATTAAAATTTTAATATCTCTTATTAATAAAAACCTTTATTTTAAAGAAATATATTTAATAAAAATTTAATTTTTAAATTTATTATTTAATAATATAATCGAATTTTCGGTTAATTTAAGAGTCTTTAAATCAAGATTATATTATTTATAAGAGTTTAAATTTAATTATTATAAGTATAGTATTTTAGGTCTAAAAGATATTATAATAGTAAAAAGTATTATAAAGATTAAAATATAATATTTAATAAGATCCAGTTATATTAAGAATATTAAACTAAAGAGAAGAGAAGAGAAAAGAAATTAATAAGAGAGAAATATCTTATATCCTTTTAATATTTATTTATACTCTTAACCTGAAATATTAATATTATAAATATCGGTTTCTAGATATCAGTTTCCTTAATCTGAAATTAATATAATCACAATTAAATTAATTATATAATAGATATCCCGATTATTATAATATTCATTTCGTATTTATTTTTCATATCTATTTTTTAAAAAATTAAATTATTATAAATAATAGTCTAAATCACGTATAAACTTTTTTTCTAATAATCTATTAATTAAGTTTAAATTACTAGTTAAATGAAATTTATATAAGATACTTAATTAAGACAGAATTCTAAGTATTAAATAAATAATAGAAATCGACTAGACTCTTAAATTTAAAGTTATTATATTAATATAATTCTCGTATATTCATTTCGTATTTATTTTCTATACTCATTTTTTAAAAAATTAAATTATTACAAATAATAATCTAAATCACATATAATTTTTTTCCCTAATAGTCTATTAATTAACTCCAAATTACTAGTTAAATAGAATTCTTATAATATAATTAATTAAAATAGTATTTTAAATCTTAAATAAATAATTAAAATCGTGATTTTGATATTCCTATTATATATAATAATATTATTGTAATTATATTTCAAAATCTCAATATCGGATTTAAAAATTTTAAAAATTAGAACTTTTTTAATAATAAGACTAAATACGTGATTTTATTTTTCTTAAATAAGTCTAGTTCAGGTCTATAATTTAAATTAGACTAATCTCACGTGACTCATTGAGTACTAGTATATTAAATAAGAATATAATTTTAAACTCGAGAAATTATTCCTTTGGATTTAAGAACTCTTATTGGTTTAAGAGTTTATACTAGATTCAAATAAGAGATTTATATCACTAATCTTACAGAAACCTTATCTTTTTTTATTAAGACTTTAGTATCCCTTATTAGTAAAAATCCCTATTCTAGTATAGGTGAACTAAACGAAAATCTAATCTTTAAATCTATTATTTAAAAGTAAAGTAAAGTTTTACTTTTATATAATCTTTTAAATATTATAAATATTATTTTATAATATATTTATTATAATATTTACTCGAATTAAATATTTATTATAAGTTTATAATTAAGTTTTAAAGACTTATTCTTATAAAAAAAATAAAGGTTCTTTATTTATTTAAATTATTTTTATAATATATATTAAAAGTTTAAATCTTATAAAACTTTTCTTTATTAAATTTTATTTTAAGTTTATTATATTATAATTTTAAAATAATTAATATTTATTAGATTAAATATAAAAGAACTTTTTTATTTTAATTTAATATTCTTTAAATTTAAAAATTAAAGGGAAATAAAAGTTAAATTAATAAATAAATTATTAATAAAAGTAATTAATTTTAAGTCTTTTTATAAGATATTCTTCTTTTATTAAAGATTTAAAATATAATAATTAATTATATTAACTTCTTGTCTTTTTTCTCGTAAATAATTAATATTAAAAGTTAAAAGTATTTTAATATTTTTTATTATTATAATTTAAATATTAAAAGTAAACTTATTATTATTATTAATAAGATTATTATTATTAATATTATAATTATTAATAAAGGTTTAAAATTCCTTATTATTAAAAATAAAGTTTAATAACCTTTTATTATTCTTATTAATAATTTAATTTATTATATTAATTTAATTAAATATTAAAATAATACTTTTAAAATAATAAATTACTTTTTATTAAAGAATAAAAAGATTAATTTATAAAATAAATAATAATAAATAATAAATTAATAAATTAATAAAATTATAAAATTATAAAATTAATAAAATTAATATAAAATTAATTTTTAAATCTTTTAAGAGATTTAAATAAGTATTTATTATATATATATAATAATCACGTATTTACTTTATATTTATTTAATAAAATATATAATAATAATATAATTAATTTATAATTAATTAATTAAATAAAAGTATATAAGTACTTATAAGTATTTTATTAATAATATATAATTTAAATTATATATAAACTTATTATATAATCTTTTATATAATAATTAATATATATAATAATTTAATATTTAATATATATATAAATTATATTTTAATAAATTTTTAAAATAAATTAAAATATTATTTAAATATATAATATAAAAATTATTAAAAAATTAAATAATATATTATTTATATATTTGTAATAATAAGATTATTATAAAGATTAAAGTATAATATTTAATTAAATCCAAATTTAATTAAAAATATTAAATTAAAGAAATTAAAAAGTAAAAGGAATTTTAATCTTTAAATATAATCTATTTATTTAATATATTTAAGATTATAATATTTAATATTATAGTATATATAAAGTGTAATAAGTATTATAGTAATATTAATTATTATATTATTCCCCTTATAAAAGAGATTTAAATACTCTTATTTAAATTATATTCTAATATTGAAAATCTATAATCTATTATATGAAAACTCTTTACTTGAATTTAAGTTTTAGTCGTGTCTTTATTATAATCAATCAATTAATAGTCCGCTTTGACTAATTCTCATTTTCTATTAATCTTATAATTTTATAAGTCTAATTTAATAATATTTCGGAATGAATAATATATATTTATATTAACTTTAAGGCCTTTAATATTATTCTCTTTTCTGGAACGGGTAATAAGAGTAATTAAAATATTAAAACGGGTTTTATTTATTATTTACTTTTAGTCTTAATAATAGTCTTCTTAATAACGAGAATACTAGTTTTATTAGTCTTTTGTTTTACTTTCTTTAATTCTAATTTAAAGCAAATAATTTTAATATTACTATTCTTGAATTCCTTTTCGATTTTATTTAATCTTCTATTAGATTTTTATAAATTATTATAAATAGTTTATAATTCTATTATTTTTTAATATTATTTATTCTTTATAATTTTAATAAGAATTTTAATATATTTCTTTTTTAAGATAATCTTATTTTAGTATTTTATATAAAAGTTAACTAAATTATAAATATTATCGGGATAGGAATAAATACTTTTAATAATTATAATAATTAATTTCTATTCTGTTATCTCGGATTAATACTTTATATAAGATAGGTGAATAACGGATATAATTATATTTACTAGTATAGGATTTACTTATTATTAAGTCCAGTTAATAATTATTAGTATTTGGTTACTATTCTCTTTATTTTGACCGAGTATTTCTTTATTTTTATTAGTTTATTCCAGGTTATTTTTACTTTTATTAAATAAGAGTTTATTAATAGATATAATTTGAAAGTATTTTATATTATTTCCTTGATTAGTATAATTTATTTACTTTATCTCTTCGGTTATAATTTCTAGTATTTGAGTATTTATTTTATAATAGTTTATTAGGACTTGGACTTCTTTATTAGAGACTCTTTTATTTATACTATTAATATAATAGAATAGACTATTACCTTTAATAAGAGTAAAAGTAATATTATTAAAGGAAGTATTATTAAAGAGATTTTGAAGAGAGGTTTAACTAGAGGATATTTGAATATAATCTATTATAAATCTAAGTTTATAATTTGCTTTTTTAAAGATTTTAAAGGCAATTAGAGTATAATATTAATTATAATAAATTAAAGGATTTGTGATTATTAGTAAAGTAAATAGATAATAAATAATAAGGATCTAAACTCGATATAAGGATTAATAACTTCAAGTGAATAATTATTATTAATTCACTTTTATAATATATAAATCGTGAAGTGAAGTATAGAGTTTATAAGAGATATTAAACTTGGGATTTTAATAAATATAAAGGATATAATAGTAAAATAAAGGAAATAGTATTAAGATTTTTAACAAAAATCCTTAAAAGGTTTATTAGTTTTTTCTCCTCTTTTAATAATATAAACTTAAATATTATAATTTATTATTATTCTTATAATCCTTATTAAACTTATTCTCTTAAATATAATAAATTTAAGAATTTAACTTAACTGATAGTCTTATTTTATCGGGATTTTATTTATAATAATATTTAAGTTCAAGTATAATATTCTTGAAATTAAAGATAAAATATTATTAATTATTAAAGTCTTATTCTCTTTACTTGACTTTATAGTATAGTTTACTATAAAGTATATAAGAAGATAGTATTTTTTTGACTTTCCATTTCAATTTATTATTAATATCCCTAATTTCTAATTCGGGATTAATTTGATTAAATAGTGAATTATTAAAGTCCTTTTATAATTTATTCGTATAAAAGATTAGTCAAATCTTATAAGAGATTAGTAATTTTAAATAATATAAGTGTCTTATTATATTTAAGATTTTGAAAAGACTAGTTAATAAGTAGTCTAGTTTATTTAAGGACTTATTTATCTTTTATATATTTTTGATTATATAAACTAAGTATTTATTATTTCTTATTAATTTATTTAATCTATTATTCTTATATTTATTTTATATAAATCCTAGTATATATTATAGTATTATCGATTCTTTTTATTTATTATTATACTTCTTGTCTATTAAACTTTTCTTTGAATATCTGGAATTTGTTTATAGTTAATATCTAATTAAAGTCTAGATATAGTTTATAGTTATAATCGATTATTAAAGGGAATAGACCGGTCGATTTATGGGAACAAGCGGTTCTAGTAGTATTCAATACTAATAAGAGATCGGTTTAGTCGTCCTGAAAGTGATTAATGAATAATCTCAAATAGATATTAATAATCTGATTAACTATTTTTATCTATTTATTAGTCTAGACGTGCTTTACGGTTAATAGTTTTAGTTTTATTCTAATTAATATTAATAGTTCGTTTATAAAGTTGGAGATAAATTAAGGTCCTCGATTACTAGTAATAGTCAAGGAATAATTCCGGAATCTTCAGATATATTAATAGTATAATAATATTATAATCTTGATAATCGCACTCTTACTCGTGAGGAGACTAATATACCGTTTAGATAGTCGATCTATTATAATAAAGATATTATTATAATTATTATTAGTAGATTCAGGAGAATAGAAGTCTATAAACAAGTTATTTTATATATATAAGAGGACGGGTAAGAAGTGAAGTAGACCAAGAGTCTTGTCTCTAGACTTGTGAGACTATTAGTATTTATAGTAATTTGTTATATATTAGTTAATATCACTTTTTCAAATTAATTACTAATAATAATATTTCGTGAATATTATAAAGGGGCGTGTTTTACTATATTCATTTTTAGTGTTTTTAATCAGTTTAGGAAGATTATATTATAGTAATATAAAGACTATTATATAGCTATTAAGGTTCAGGATATAAGGACTGGTTTCTAATATAATTTATAGAATAACTTTATACTTTTTTATTTATTAATTACAGTTTAGTCTTCTCCAATTTTAAACTTCTCTATTATTATTACATATTTATATTAAGTTATTATTTTGTGATTTTGAGATTACGTGATTTAGACTTTTTCTATAGGATTTCACTTATTATTATATCTTCTCTCTTATAATATTCTTATTTTTATCTTTCTCGAATATATTATTATTATAATATTATAGATTTATTAAAGTAAATAAATTCTCAAATTATTATAATTATCTAGTATTATTAATTTCTTATTATAGAATAATAATCCATTAATTAATTCTTAAAGGAGAGTATTATTCCGGACTTTAATATATTCTTTATTAAAGTCTAGATTCGTATAATTTATTTATAATATCTCTTTTATTACCTTTAAGTCTTTTAATTAGATTTTTAGTAAAAGTCTTATCTTAACTATTTTATATTCTAATTAATACTAGAATTATCTTAAAAGGGAAAATAGTTTTTATCTTTTTAGTTTCCTTTATTACTTTTTATATAAATGTGAATTTATTCTTATATAATAAAATATTAGTAATAATATTTTCTTTATTAAAGTAATAAATAATCTAAAAGTGAAATTATAAGAGTATATTTATTTATTGAATTTAGTATTCGTTTAATAGTCTCTTTATTCCGAAGTATTTAAGTATTTTATAATTTATAATAATTACGAAATATAATAAATTAGCGAATTTGTAAAATGGATAGTAATAAATAATAAGTTAACGGAATCAGTGAATTGTGAGACTAGTGAATTTAGTATAGAACTAATCTCTAAATCCTTTAAGAGATTCAGATGAGTATCCGCTATATATATATAAGTGGTCACGTGTCTATCCCGCACTTATTTAGCAAAGTGTATAATAGTGATATAATTGATTTATAATTAATCGAAGGAGTGAAGGTATACAGGCACCTATAAACACTTTATTAATAGTATATAATCCAAGTCATATATAGACCTGTCATGTGATTTCCCATATAATAACCAGTATATATTATAATTATTCTCTCTTCTAATAATCTTATCCTCAAGATCTCTTATATTTATCTTAGTAAACTATCTTTATTACTTGAAATAAGCTTCTAGTTAATATTAAGGGGATATATAGATTATAATAATAATTAGTTTACGGATTATATTTGCATTTTCGTAAAATTATTACTAGTACTAATTCACTAATAGGAAAGTGATTAGTAGTAGACAAAATAGTAATTATAATATTATATATATTACTTATATATAATATACTCTTATTAGTCCGATTAAGAATTATACTCCTTTATATTAAAGGACTATTCTATATTTTAATATTTCTTTCTATTTAATATATTAGATATTCTGAATAATTTTAAAAATAGAAAAATTTATATATAAATAATATATAAAAGTTCTAAATATTCCGAAAGAAATAAACCTGTTTTTTAGAAGTCTTTAGGAATTAGTATTATTATAATATATTATATCCGGGATAGAACTAGTATAAATTCGCGAATAGTTAATTCAAGTACTTTATTAATACTATTTAAAAACTAAATTATTCTTTATAAAATAATCTTTTTTTCTTAGATTAATAATATAATATTCTAGATATTTATAATTTTTAGTTTCTTCTTTTATTCCTTTTTAAGACTTTCTTTAATTAGATTTTTAATTTAATTTCCAAATTCCCAAAATATTATAATTCTATTAAATTAATTAAAAGTAATATAATAATCTTTTAGATATTTTTCCAAAAATTAACTAATATTTTAAATATTTTAAATATTTAATTATTAATCTAGATATATAATATATTCAAATATCTAATTTAAAGAATTATGAGTATTATTCTAATAATAAAGGAAAATATATTTTAATAAATTCTTTTAAGATTCCTATTTAAATTTCTCAAATTTCTTTAAATTTTCCAAAAATTATTTGAATTTTTGAAAATTAATATAAAAATATTAAATCTTATATATCTTTTCGGAGACTTACTAGATCTGGAAAGATTAGATTAATAAATAGAAGATATTCTTTAATATATATTTAGAAATTCGTATAATATATATTTAGAAATTCGTATAATATATAAGGAAGATATTAATAATTCCTAGTTCTGGATCTAAAAGAAATAGAAAAGAATTAATAAGTTTATTAACTCTTTTTATTATATAGTAATTATATATAGAAAATTGGATCTATAAACCGGTATTCTTAAAGTGAATTCTTATTATCCTTTAAAGTTCTTAATTAATTTATAATAGAAGTACTATAAAATATATAATATAAATATTATATTAATTACTAATATCTTTAAAGAGTTCAAGAAACTATTAATAATAGATATCTCGGATTCGAATAATATAATAATTATTATAATTAAAGAATTAATTATAGAAATTCGGATTTATTATAAAGTTTATATAATAGTTATAAGTTTATTTCTATTTTCTTTAAATTTTATTTTATTAATATTTTTTATAGAATTATATTATTCCCGAATTAAAGGAATATATTCCGGAAAAGGTTATTTAATATTTTATAAGTATTTGAGATTATTTAGTATTTGGAGTTTAATATTTTTCTTTAATAAAAAATAATATTATTAAATTGGAAATTATTTTTTATTTAAAATATCCGTAATTAGATTATTTATAATAAATCTCTTCTATTCTTCTTTATAATCTTTTTCTTAAAATATAAATGTAATTATTTCGTGAATCTTAATAAAATCCTGAAAATCCTTATAGGAAAAAAAAATTCAAGGAAAGAGTATTTCAATTACTATTCAGGACCTTTCTTGGTCTATCTAGTCTTCTCTTTATTTATAAAGGCTAATCTCTTTATTTTAATAAATTAGAGCTTTTTAGTATTTTAAGAGAATACTATAAGATCCCTACTAGTTTCAAGTTATAATTTTTATTATATGATTTTAGAAAATCCTTAATATTTTTAAGATTAGGGAAAATAGAGAATTATATATTATAATTATCTGATCAGAATCTCTATTTAATTAAATATTAGTATTTCTTATATCTATTATCTTATTTATAATTAATAATAGTTTTAATTTCCTATTCTTATTCTTTATTATTATTTATAAATTCCGGAAACTCTTTAATAAAATATAAATCAGGACTCTATTCTTTCTTTATTATATACTTTTCAAGAAGAGAAATATAAAAAGTTAAATATAATCTATTATATAAATTTAGGAATTCTAATTTATATACAAATTTACTAATATATTCAAGGATCTTAAATAGACTTATGAATTTGAATATAAGTTTTCCCGGTTTCAATTTGAGATTTTTGATTAATAATATAATTTAAATTTCTTTAAAATAATATTTTATTAACTAATATCTATTATAATAGATCTTTTAATTATTTTATATATAATCCTAGAGTTCTTAAAGCTTTTTTCACTTTTTAAAAAGAATTTATAATCTCTTATATATAATTAATACTTTTTCTTTAATTCTGTCTTTAGGATTTTATAAAAATTTCAGATAATAATTATAATATATCTCAAATAGTATATTCTATAAAATCTAATATTTTGAATTATTATATATAAATTATATAAAAGATAATTTCTTAAATTAATTATTCTTTTAAAGATTATAATAATTTCTTAAATAGTATTTAAGAATTTAATTTTGTTTTTTTATTTATTTATTTATTTATAAATAGAATATTATATTTAGGTATTATTTATATATTAGATAATAATAGAAAATAGATTAAAAATAATTTATAAATACTATTTTTCGATTAGAGATAATTCTATTAAATATATTAAATAATAAGAATATATTTTTTTATATAAATTTAATAAATTCCGGAAAGTTAATTATTTTATTATAAGTAATATATTTAATTATTTTCGAGTATTAGTTAATAATAATAAGAATTATATCAAAATCAGGACTTTCTATCGGGTTTTTATATAATAATAAGTTTATAATAAAATCTATAAAGATCTCGTTTCAAAGTCTTTTAGATTATAATAAACTATTTAATAGATTATATAATATATACTATTTGACTTTAATTCTCTAGTAAATATTATATTCTTTATAATATATATAAATATTAATTTTTATATTTTTCCAATATTAGAATCTTTTAAGGAATTCGAATATCTTCTCGATTCTATAATATTCTATTAAAGGATTATTATAATAAAGTTTTATAATTTCTTTATATAATACTAAGTCTTCTAGTATAATAATTCTTAATTTATATCTAAATAGACTCGAGTTATTTATTATTCAGATTTCCTTTTTATTAGTATTTCTTTTATTAAATCTCTTTTTTATAATATCTTAATATCGGGAATTATTCTTTTGAATTATTTGAATAATATCTAATAATAGTTTAAATAAAGGAATTAGTATTATAATCCTTTTAGTAATAATATATATTTATATTCGTGAAATTAGATATTTATAATTATCTAATTCGAAAACTCGAGGAAATGAGTTTTTAATACTTTTAAATAATAAGATTAAAGATATTCTTTTTATATTAGTATTTAAAATAATATCTTTAAAGTATATTTTATTATTTTAATTCTCTTATAAGTAATTTAGATAAAGATCTCTTTACTCTTTATATAATAAATAATCCCCTCGAGTTATAATAGAAATAATAAGTTTTATAAATTTATTTTCGAAAGGTAACTTTTTAGTAATTTGTATAATTACTTAAATTATAATAATATAAGTTTCTTTGAGTTTATTCTGAAAAGTCAAGAATTAAATTATATTAATAGGACTATTAATATAATCGGGATATTTATTAGATCTATTTATAGAATTTGAGATATCTTTATAATATATAATTTTAAAATTATATATTATAAAATATATTATTTAATATATCTAATAATTCTTTAAGTATTTTATTTCTATAAAATATTAAAAGTTTTTATAATTAATAATAATCTCGATTATATATCTAATATCTTTAAAATAATAATATTAATATTTAAAGGTTTTTATAATTATAAGAAATTCCCTATTATAAGTATTATAATTATATTTAATTCTAATAAGTTTTCGGGACTAAAATACTATTAAATACTAGTATTATTTAATACTATTATTAATCTTATATTATTATAAAATAATTCTTATAATTATAAATTTTAATATATTAATTTCTATTCTAATCTTCTTAAAAAGATTAAAATAGATTAGAATAGATATTAAAGTGAATATATTCTTTAAGAATTGAAAACTCTTTTATATTATCTTTATTTATTAGAATAGACCAGTTTTATAATCTTATTTTATACTTTTTAAAAGATTTATAAATTTAAGGATTATATATAAATATTAATAAATAAATCTATAATAAAAGTTTATAAATCCAAGAAAAACTTAAATATTATAAAATAATTCTAATTTAGATTATTTAATAATATTATAAATTTATTTAAAGTTTACTCGAATATCTTTTATATTAATAAGGAATTCGAGAAACTCGATTTTTTTAATATTAAATTTATATTTATTTAATTTATAAAATAGATTATCTTTATATAATCTAATAAGTATTTAATAAATATAATTATAATACTTATTTTTATTTCATGAATATATAAGAATATTATTTAAATATATTATTATAAAATAATCTAATAGATTAATTAGGATTATATTAATATATACTTGAAATATTACTAGTATATTTACTAATCCAAAAGGTATTATAAGATATTCAAAATATTTATAATAAGTCTTGAATACTATTTTCCACTTATAGTTATTATATATATATATATAATAATAAGTATTTTTGAGATTAAATTTAATAAAAATTTTAATTTTCACTAGTCTATTAAGGGTCTTATTAATAAGAGAAAGAGAATATTAATTCTTTATTATAACTTTATTAAATCTATAATAATTAATATAAAGTCAAAAGTTTTTATTCTTTTTTGAAATAAAGAGAATAGAGACTCTAATAGAGTTTATATTAGACTTAATCTAATACTTATAGATTATATCCTATAAGTATAAATATAATACTTTTAATTGGATTTCTAATAAATTATATAGGGGATTATAAGGAATTAGTCTATTTGTATTAATTGAATATTTAATATTTTTCAAATTAAGAAACTCTAATACTTTATTGGAATTAAAATAATCTAATATATTATAATCAAGTTCTTAAAAGTATAATAGTATTTCCGAGACTCTTTAATAGAGAGTATTAATCTAATATATAATTATATTAAGATTATTATAATTAGAATTATATAATAATATAAATACTTGAAAACTATTATAAAAGTATAATTTTCAATTTCTCGAATAATTATATTTACTTTTTATTATAAATAATATTTAAGACTCGATATCTAATAGATTATTAAACTCTTTATTAAACTCTTTTAGAATAGGGATTTTAATATTATTAGATTATACTAGAATATAAATCTATCTTTTTTTAATATAATTAATATATTATATAATAGTTTTCTTATAAAATTCTATATTAAAAATAAAATAATAAGTATTAATATTCTTATAATTATAGAATCGGAACTTGAATAAATATATCTTATTATAATTATTTATAATAAAAACCTTAAGATTATAAATTTAATAAATTTTAAATTTATTATTATAAAAGATTATAAATTCTTAATTATATTCAATTAAGAATATAAATCCCTTATTTTAAATCTATTTATTATTAAGGAAATTATAATCTATTCCCGTATTTCCTAATCTAATAAATATTTTAAAAATACTTATTTTAGATTAAATTAATTAAATATAGATTATTATATAAATAAATATATCTTTTTTATTAGAATTATAATTATTAATATTTAAAACTTGATTTTCCTTTTTCTCGAGTCCTTTATAGAATTTGAATATAATTACTTTTCTTAAATAATCTAATTCACTTATTATTAAAAGTTCCTGAAATCCTTCTAAATCTTTACTTTTTTAGAATTCTATTTTATTTATTTATTATATTTGAAATATCTTTTATTATTTATATAATATCTTTTTTAATTATAAGTATAATAGATTATATTAATAAAGAAATTAAATCTGGAAAGAAATTTAGAAAGTCTAGAATTATTATCGGATATATTATTATAATATAATCTAAACTTTTTCTTTTTCTTTTAATATTTCTAAAAGTTTAAATCTCTAGTTCTAGAATCTTTTGAGATAGAATTATTCTTATTTAAATCTCTTATCTTTTCTTTTTTTATTTATAAATAAATAAGATTTTTAGTCTATTAGATCTATTTAATCTAGTATTTTATAGACTTTATTTTCTTTTTATAAAATATAAAAGTAAATTACTTTTTGATTTTTCTATTTATTAAAGTAATATTAAAGGTCCTTATCCGGTCCCTTTTAGAATATAGTTCTTAATCTATTTTAAAAGAAATTATTCGAGTATATAACTCGAAAACTGATTCTTTATTTAATTATTAGAATTCTCGAAAATTCTAAAATACTTCTTATTAATATATTTAAAATATAATAATTATATTAATCAAAAAGACCTTGAAATTTTCTTAATGAATTCTATAAAGAGAAGGACTTTACTTTTATATAATCTTTTAGATATTATAAATATTATTCTATAATATATTTATTATAATATTTACTTGAATTAAATATCTATTATAAATTTATAATTGGATTTTGAAGATCTATTCCTATAAGGAAATAAAGATTCTTTATTTATCCAGATTCTTTCTATAATATATATTAGAAATCTGGATCTTATAGGACTTTTCTCTATTAAATTCCATTTTGAGTTTATTATATTATAATTCTGGAATAATAATATTATCAAAATTATTAATATTTATTAAATCAAATATAAAAGAACTTTTTTATTCTAGTCTAATATTCTCCGAATTCAAGGATTAGAAGAAGACAGAAATCAGATTAATAAATGAATTATTAATAGAAATAACTAATTTCAAGTCTTTTTATAAAATATTCTTTTTCTATTAAAGATTTAAAATATAATAGTTAATTATATTAATTTCCTGTCTTTTTTCTTATAAATAGTTAATATTAGAAATCAAGAATACTTTAATATTTCTTATTATTATAATTTGAATATTAAGAATAAATTTATTATTATTATTAATAGGATTATTATTATTATTATTATAATTATTAATAGGAGTTTGGGATTCTTTATTATTAAATATAAGATTTAATAATTTATTATTATTCCTATTAATAGTTTAGTTAATTCTATTAATTTAATTAAATAACGAAATAGTACTTTTAGGATAATAGTTTAGTAATACTATTTATTAAATTATCTCTTATTAAAGAATAGAGAGATTAGTTTATAAGATAAATAGTAATAGATAATAAATTAATAGAATCAATGAGTTATAAGACTAGTGAATTCAGTATAGAACTAATCTTTGAATTCCCTAAAAGGTTTAGATAAATATTTATTATATATATATAAGTAATTATATATTTACTTTATACTTATTTAATAAAATATATAATAGTAATATAATTAATTTATAATTAATTAGAGGAGTGAAAGTGTATAGATACTTATAAACACTTTATTAATAGTATATAATCTAAATTATATATAAATCTACTATATGATTTCCCACGTGATAATTAGTATATATTATAGAATTATATTTATTATTCTTTAAATATTAAAATAATTATAAAGAATTCCTTATTATAAATCTTATAATAAGTCTTTATTTCTTAAAGGACTTTTAAATAAAAAGTAATAAAATATTATTTATTATTTTAAGAATACTTTTAGGAAATTATATTTATAATAATTAGATTTAAGTAATCGGTCTCGATTCTAGTTTTCCGATTATATTAAAAGTAAAGAAATATAAGAACTAATATAAATATAGTCTTTAATTAACGGAAAGTATTTAATTATTTCTTATTTAATTCTAGTTTTAATAACTTATTCTTTTTCATTAAACGATTAAGGGATTTAGAAATATATTTATATATTTAAATAAATCTTTAATAAAAATTATAAAATCCTAGAAATAATTAAATTTTCTTTTTTATTAAAAGTATTTTTTAATTCCAGATAATAATAATCTTAATAAGATTTATTTATATATTATAATTTAATATTATAAAATCTAGAAATATTATTTTAATAATTTCGAATTTATATTTATAGATATTAATTTATAATTCTATTTCTTAAAGCTTTTATAAAATTATTTTAATATATTATTAATATTCTTTATTTTTAAAAAAGATAAATATATTATTAATATATATTAAATAAAAGTTATTTAAATAATTTATAAGAATAGTATTAATATATTATTAGAATATTATTAAACTATTATATAATTTAAAGGAGAAGATAATTGATTTGAAAGAATTATATTTTATTTGAAATATTATTTATATTATAGATTTAAATTCTATTCGAATATAATTAAAAGTATATTTTATATTAAATTTTATAAATATTAATAAATTAACTAATTAATTAAGGGTTTTAATAATTAAGAATAAGGAATACTAGTCTTTCTTTATTAAAATATTAAATTAATAATAATTAATATAAAAATATAAACTTTTATTTTTATTTTTTACGAATAGAATTAATAATAAGTATAAGGAATTTGATAATTTAATAAAATCCTTTTTTAAATTCTTTATTAAATATTCCTTTATCTTTTCGAGTTTTAAAGTATTTATTTTATATAAGTGAATTGTTATTATAAAGGGCTTTAATTTACTAAATCTCAATTTATAATTAAACGACTAGGATTAGAAAAGTATATTCGTGATTCTTTTCGAGAAAGTATTAATTAGTTTATATAATTAAGAGAATAAAATAGTTTTTAATTTCTCGATTTTAATAATATTCGAAATTATAATATTATTAAAAGTATCTTATTTCTCTTTATTAAATAAATATATTATCTCTTTAATTAAAGTATAATATCTTGTGAATTAAGTTTTCTTTAATTATTTAAATATAATTATTTATTAAAGAAAAGATTTACACTTGACTTTTTTTAAAGTATAATCGATCTTATTAATAGTTATAAACTTATTATAATTATCGGCCTTTTTTATACTTATCTAAAACGAGATAACTTTAATTAAATAAATAGAATTATTATATTAATTATTAATATTAAAAGTATTGAGATTTAATTCTTCCTTTTATTATTAATATTTAGTCTTTTATATTTGAAGATTATTAAGTGATAATTTAGATTATCTTTTCTTGATTTTTTATTAAGGATTTATACTTATATTCTTGAGGATTTAAATAAGTATATTTATTAATTTATCTTTTTATTAATAACTCTTTTTAAAAAATCGATTTTATTAATTTGAATCTTATTAATCCGATTTATAATCTTATAATTAATAAAAGCAATTCCGTTTATAATCTAATAGAATATTATATTTTATAAATCACTTTTTATTAAATATAAGATTATAGAAATTAAATTCGATAATAAGAAAGTATTATCGGAATTATTTATACTTATCGAATTTTAGATTTAATTTAATAATCTATTAAATAGTCTTATTAGATTAATTATTAAATCCTTATAAGAAAATCAATTTCTTGAATTTATATATTAATATATATAATATATTTATTAATAGGCGAATGAGATTTTAATTAATTAAAATATAAATATTTATTTCGGTATTTATTAAAGTATTAAAGGTCCTAATCTTACTTTTTTAATTTATTTTATAATTAATAAGAAATTGTCTTTTACTAATAAATTAAATTAAATTAATAAATTTTTAATAAAAATATTACTCTAGATTAATTATTTTTAGTTTTAGAATTAAGTTTTTCTCGAATTATTATCGGAGATTTTATTATTTAATAAGTGTTAATATTTTTATTATCTAGATCTTATCTATTATCTCTAAAATTAGATTAGTTTTTCTTAATAGATATAAACTTATTCAAGTCCAGATAATTCTTCTTTTAATATTTTATCTTATTATACTAGAAGTAATATAAATCATTTGATTTCTCAATCTTATTCTCGTTTTCTTAACGGGATGACTTTCTTGATCGAGTGAATATTAGATATATAATAACGAGAATATTACGGGATTTATTTATATATTATAGACTAGAGATTATATATTAATAAATAATTCTAGTTTATTGGTTTTTCCGATTCTATTAGTTTTTAATAAGAAGTCTATTTTCTTATTCTATATATTACTCGATTAAGTCTTTAGTTAAATTAAACTTCTTATTTCTTAAACTCTTTAATAATTTAATATTTATTCTATTTAATAAATTATTATATTAGTCTTTTAATAATTTATTTAATTTAGTTATAAGATAAGTAAAGTCTATCCAAAAGGCGAGAAAAGACTTATTTCTTTACTTGAACTTTTGATAATTCTCATTAATTTATTATTTAATCATTTCCTTATTCTTATTATAAATCTAATAAAGGATTTTAAAGATTTATTTAATCTCTATAATTGGAATAATCGAACCGGATTATAATCTATCACGAATAAAGTCTTTAAGGTCTTTAATTATTAGTCGAATTATATAAGTGACCTTGAGAATATTATTATCGAACTTAAAAGAGTTTTATATTAATTTATTTCGTATATTAAAGGTCTAGTCTTCGATAAGGTAATTATTCTTTTTTATAAAGGGGACGGGATTCTTAATCTTAATAGATTATTAATAATCGAGTAAATTCTCGATTATATAAATAAAAGAGATTATAAAGACTTTCTTTTAATTATTCTATAAAGTTTCTAGAGATTTGTCTTGATTTCCGTATAAATTTATTTATTTTTTCTTTTATTTTATTACTTTTATTTAAATTAATTATTCCTTTTCTTAAAAGCGAATAGTAAAGACTTTATACTCATTATTCTAATTAATAAGTATATAAACTTAATTAGTGAAATGTTTAATATAATTATAAAAACTTTAATTAGACTCTATTCACTCGTTAATAATTCTTATAAAGTGATTAATTAATCCTTAATAGACTCTTATTTTTCGATCTTATTTTATTATCTTCGAGTATTTCTTTAAAACTTTATCTTCTAGATTAATAAATAATATCTTATTATTATTTCTTGAAATAATAATTAAATAATTCTCCTAGTATTAAGGATTTATAATATCGAATTCCTTCTCTTTAATCTCATCCCGTTATTATCTTTTATTCTTAGAATTAAAGTGAATAAACTGGAAAGTGTTTTTTTAAAGAGTATTACTCGATCCGATCTTATTAACATTTGATTTATAATAGATATTTATTATAGTAAAATATTAGATTAAGTCCTAGTCCAAAAGTAATAGATTGAAACTAATAGTCATTTTTCCTTATTTAAAATCAGTAAACTGAAATTGATTATTAAATTCTTTCTTATTTAAAATCAATAGATTAAAATTAATTATTGAATTCTTTATTATTTTAAATCGATAAAGGGGAATTAATTATTATTTTACTTTAAGGAAATATTATTTATTTTAATTAAAGGTCAAATTCCGAGATTAATTAAATTATAAAAAACGGGAGTATTATTTATTTTAATTAAGGATTAAATTCCGAAATTAACTAGATTATAAAAGATATTAATTATTTCTTATTTTAAATTAGTAAAGGATTAATTATTATTCTATTTCATTTTGAATTAATAGACTTGAATTAATTATTAATAATTAATAAAACTAGATTTAGTTAATTAGTCTTTTTAAAGATTTATAATTTAAGAAGATTTCGAATATTAAAGATAATATTCTATTATTATTCTTTAAGAATAATCCGAGTCCTTTATTAAAGAGTATTTTAATTATTTTTATAAACTAATATAAATGAATTTAATATTATATAATAATAAGATTATTATAAAAATTAAAATATAATATTTAATTAAATTCAAATATAATTAAAAATATTAAATTAAGAAAATTAAAAAATAAAAAGAATCTCGACTTTTAAATATAATTTATTTATTTATGTGAGATGGATAGTGATAGGCAATAAGTCAACAGAATCAGTGAATTGTGAGACCAGTGGATTCAGTACAGAACTAATCTCTGAATCCCCTAAAAGGTTCAGGTGAGTATCCGCTATATACATATAAGTGGTCACGCGTCTACCCCGCACTTATTCAGCAAGGCGTATAATAGTAATATAATTGATTTACAATCAATCGGAGGAGCGAAGGTGTATAAGCACCTGCAAGCACCTCGCTGACAGTGTATAACCCAAGTCATGTACAGACCTGCCGCGTGATTTCCCACGTGATAACCAGTACACATCACAATTTAATATATTTGAAATTATAATATTTAATATTATAATATATATAAAATATAATAAGTATTATAATATTATTAATAAATAATAAATTTATTATAAAGACTTTTTTATAAACTTTTATATTTAAATATATTATAATATATATATAATATTATTAATTTTTTTAAATTAAAATTTATATAAATTTTATAAAATATTTAATATATAATAATTTAATATAAATTTTAATTTTAATTAAATAATTTAAAGTTTTATTAATTAAAGAAAAAGAATATTAATTTTTTTATATTATATTATTTAATTTACTTTTAAATAATAGATTTAAAAATTAGATTTTCGCTTGATTCACTTATACTAGAATAGGGATTTTTACTAATAAGGGATACTAAAGTCTTAGTAAAAAAAGATAAGGTTTTTGCAAGATTAGTAATGTGAATCTCCTGTTTGGGCCTAGTGTGAGCCCTTAAGCCAATAAGAGCCCTTAAATCCAAGGGGATAATCTCCCGAATTTAAAATCACGTTCTTATTTAATGCGCTAGTATTTAATAAGTCACGTGATTTACGTCTGATTTAAATTATAGACCTGAACTAGGCCTATTTCAGGAAATTAAAATCATATACTTAGTCTTATTATTAAAGAAGTTATAATTTTAAAAAAAAATTAAAACTAATATTAAGGTTTTGAAATATAATTATAATAATATTATTATATATAATAGAAATACCAAAATCACGATTTCTATTATTTATTTAAGACTTAAAATATCACTTTAATCAGTTATATTATAAGGATTCTATTTAACTAGTAATTTGGAGTTAATTAATAGACTATTAGGGAAAAAAATTACACGTGATTTAGACTGTTATTCGTGATAATTTAATTTTTTAAAAAATAAGTGCGGAAAATGGATACGAAATGGATATACAGGAGTTATATAAGTGTAATGGCCTTAAATTTAAGGGTCTTGTCGATTTTTACTATTTATTTAATACTTAAAATATTACTTTAATTAAATACTTTATAGGAATTTCGCTTAATTAGTAATTTAGTCCTAGTTAATGGATTATTAAAAAAAAAGTTTATATATAATTTAGACTATTATTCGTGATAGTTTAATTTTTTAAAAAATGGATATAGGAAAAATGAATATAAAATGAATATTATAATAATCGGGATATCCGTTATATGATTAACTTAATTATAATTATATTAGTTTCAGACTGAGGGAATTAATGTCTATAATACTAATATCTTAGATTAAGGGTATAAGTAAGTATTAAGAGGGTATAAAACACTTCTCTCTCCTTGACTTCTCTTCTCTTCTCTTTTCTTTAGTTTAATATTCTTAATATAACTGGATCTCATTGAATATTATACTTTAACCTTTATAGTACTTTTTATTATTATAATGCCTTTTAAGTCTAAAATATTATACTCGTGATAATTAAATTTAAATTCTTATAAATAATATAATCTTGATTTAAAGACTCTTGAATCGATTAAAGACTCAATTATATTATATAAAAATTAATATAAAATTATTTTTAATAAAACTTTTTTAAAAAAATTTTAAGAATTTTTTTATATTAAGAAATTATTAAATTAATTATTTTTATAAAAGAAAATAATTTAAATTATTAATATTTTAAAAATTATATAATTAAATTATATAATTATATATTTAAAAAAATAAAAATATATTTAAAGTCTTTTTTAAAAAGATTTTTTATATAATTTTTAAATTCTTTTAATAAAAAATATTTTAAATATTATAATTTTTTTTTAATTATTAATTAATATTATAAATATATATATAAAAGTATATATTTTCTTTATATTATATAATTAAATAAAATAAAATAAATTTAATAATTATAATATTAATTATATAAGAGATTAAAGACTTTATATAAAAGAATAATCTTTTTTATAAAGATTTTACTTTTAAATTAAATTTTTTATTAAATATAAATTTTATAAATATAAATTATTTTTTATTATATTTTATTTTAATAAAAGAATATAAATTATTAATTTTTTATTTTTATAAAAATATTTTAATATTTTATATTCTTTTAATATTAATAATTTTTATAAAAAAATAATTTTAAAAATAATATTTTTTTAAAATATATAATATAAAATAAATAATAATAAATAATAAATTATAAAACTAATAGATTTAATATAAAACTAATCTCTGAATTCTTTAAAAGATTTAAGTGAATATTTATTATATATATATAAGTGATTATATATCTATTTTATATTTATTTAATAAAGTATATAATAATAATATAATTAATTTATAATTAATTAAAAGAATAAAAGTATATAAATATTTATAAGTATTTTATTAATAATATATAATCCAAATTATATATAAATTTATTATATAATTTCTTATATAATAATTAATATATATTATAATTATTTCCCCTTTTAATAATCTTATTCTTAAAATCTTTTATATTTATTTTAGTAAATTATTTTTATTATTTAAAATAAACTTCTAATTAATATTAAAGGAATATATAAATTATAATAATAATTAATATATAAATTATATTTATATTTTTATAAAATCGTTATTAATATTAATTTATTAATAAAAAAGTAATTAGTAATAAATAAAATAGTAATTATAATATTATATATATTATTTATATATAATATATTTCTATTAGTTTAATTAAGAATTATATTCCTTTATATTAAAATATTATTTTATATTTTAATACTTTTTCCTATTTAATATATTAAATATTCTAAATAATTTCAAAAATAGAAAAATTTATATATAAATAATATATAAAAGTTTCAAATATCTTAAAGGAAATGAATTTGCTTTTTAAAAGTCTTTAGGAATTAGTATTATTATAATATATTATATTCGGGATAGGACTAATATAATATAATTAAGTCTTCGGTTAATTTAAGAATCTTTAAATTAAAATTATATTATTTATAAGAGTTTAAATTTAATTATTATAAGTATAGTATTTTAGATCTAGAAAATATTATAATAATAAGAAGTATTATAAAGGTCAAAGTATAATATTCAGTGAAATCCAATTATATTAAGAATACTAAACTAAAGAGAAGAGAAGAGAAGAGAAGTTAATAAAAGAGAAATGTCTTATACTCTCCCAATACTTGCTTATACTCTTAGTCTAAGATATTAATATTACAGATATCGGTTTCCAGATATCAGTTCCCTTAGTCTGAAACTAATATAATCACAATTAAATTAATTATATAACGGGTATCCCGATTATTATAATATCTATTTCATATCCATTTTCCGTATTCATTTTTTAAAAAATTAAATTATCACGAATAATAGTCCAAATCACGTATAAACTTTTTTCCTGATAATCCATTAATTAAACTTAAATTACTAGTTAAACGAAATTCATATAAGACACTTAATTAAAACAGAATTCTAAATATTAAATAAGTAATAGAAATTAACTAAACTCTTAAATTTAAGGTTATTATACTAATATAATTCCCGTATATTCATTTCATATCCATTTTCTATATCTATTTTTTAAAAAATTAAATTATCACGAATAATAGTCTAAATCACATATAATTTTTTTCTCTAATAGTCTATTAATTAGTTCCAAATTACTAGTTAAACGGAATCCTTATAATGTGACTGATTAAGGTAATATTTTAAGTCTTAAATAAGTGATTAAAATTGTAATTTTAGTATTCCTATTATATATAATAATATTATTACAATTATACTTCAAAATCTTAATATCGGATTTAAATTTTTTAAAAATTAGAACTTCCTTAATAATAAGACTAAGTATATGATTTTATTTTTCTTAAATAGGTCTAGTTTAGGTCTATAATTTAAATTAGACCAATCTCACGTGACTCATTAAATACTAGTATATTAAATAAGAATATAATTTTAAATTCAGGAAATTACCCCCTTGGATTTAAGAGTTCTTATTGGCTTAAGGGCCTATACTAGGCCCAAACAGGAGATTTATATCACTAATCTTACAGAAACCTTATCTTTTTTTGCCAAGACTTTAGTATCTCTTATTAGTAAAAACCCCTATTCTAGTATAAGTGAACTAAGCGAAAATCTAATCTTTAAATCTATTATTTAAAGGTATAGATTTATAAATAATTAATCTAAATACTTTATTAATATTATTTAAGAATTAAATTACTCTTTATAAGATAATCTTTTTTTCTCAAATTAATAATATAATATTTTATATATTTATATTTTTTAATTTCTTTTTTTATTCTTTTTTAAGACTTTCTTTAATTAGATTTTTAATTTAATTTCCAAATTTCTAAAATATTATAATTCTATTAAATTAATTAAAAGTAATATAATAATCTTTTAAATATTTTTCTAAAAATTAATTAGTATTTCAAATATTTTAAATATTTAATTATTAATTCAAATATATAATATATTTAAATATTTAATTTAAAGAATTATAAATACTATTCTAGTAATAAAAGAAAATATATTCTAGTAAATTCCTTTAAAATTTCTACTTGAATTTCTCAAATTTACTTATCCATGTCCTTAACTTGAAATATTAATATTATAGATATCGGTTTCTAGATATCGGTTTCCTTAACTTAAAATTAATATAATTATAATTAAATTAATCATATAACGGGCATTCCGACTATTATAATCTTCACGATTTTTATTACTTATTTAATACTTAAAATATTATTTTAATTAAGTGTTTTATAAGGATTTCATTTAATTAATAATTTAAGTCTAATTAATAAATTATTAAAAAAAATTTATACTTGATTCGGATTATTATTCGTGATAATTTAATTTTTTTCAAAAATTAAAACGGAAAATAAATATAATAAAGAAAGTATAAGAATTAATAAATATAAAGACTTTAAATTTAAAATATTAAATACTATTTATTATTTATTTAATAATTAAAATATTATTTTAATTAAATATATTATATAAATTTAATTTAATTAATAATATAAGTTTAAATAATATATAATTAAAAAAATTTATAATAATTTAATTTTTTAAAAATAAATATAATAAATTTAAATTTAAAAGTATTAATATAAAAGATAATATTATATAATTCTTTATATTTTAAAAAATTCTTAAATTAAATACTCTTTTAAATTTAAAATATTATTTAAATAAAAATTCTTTTAAATAAAGATTTTTAATAATAAAAAATATCTTAAATTAAAGACTTTTTTAATAAATTTATTATTATTTTTTTATTATATTAAATAAAATACTTTTTATTTAAATAAAAATTATTTAATTAAAAACTCTTTTAAATTTAATATATTATTTAAATATAAAATCCTTTTAATTAAAGAATCTTTTAAATTAA